>JAODUP010000762.1:0-27500 GCA_025642065.1 Paralvinella palmiformis | reverse complement strand
ATACATTTATTGGCCCATAATAATATGGGAATTCTTGTAAACATTGAGAGTACCTTAACTAATATATAAATTCATAGAACTTATAACTCTGTTTGATTACAAATGGTGTATATTTTGATTACAGAATAACAATGAATGGATAAATATTTGTCAAACAAATGAATTGAGTTTGGGACAAAAGATTTCCTATACCTTTGAGTTTTACATGGTATGGCTCTTAGCCTTGTTCCTGATCTCATATAAGAGAAACACTTATGAAGTGGGTGGGTTTCCTCCGAAATAACACACTTAACTTTCTTGAGGACATATTTGACATACATATTATCTATGCACAATATATCTGTTTTTTTGTGTGTGCTCTTGGTGGCTTCTTTACAAATCCTGTTGATAGGTGCCTTACCAGCACAGCTAATAGTGGAGCACCAGAAATCTGTTATAGAAATTGCACTTCCTATCATTGAGGTATAGAATGTATGAAGTATTTAACTCTTTACACAAAATGATTTTAGTACACCAAGGAAGAACAATCTTTGTTTACATTTGGAAACAACTGTTGCACAATGCTTTGACTATGGTAGCTTGTTGTGAATGGTAACACCAAGATATTTAAGTGTTTCACAAATTTGCACATGATCATTTTTTATTATAAGATGTTCATAGGTGATATCACAATGTCTAAAATCAGATATAATTTCTTTGGTTTTAGCAACATTAAATAACAAACTATGTGAGCGACACCATTGAGAAACTTCGTCAATCTGTATTTTATCGTTGTAATCAGTCTGACAATTACTGTGTGATAAGCATATTTTATCAGTACACAATTATCAAATCGAGAACGTAGAGCATTTGTATATATTATGAAAAGTACAGCAGATAGTACACAACCTTGGGGGCCAACTGTATTAATGGTAAGAATATTAGGTAGTGTGTCATTAATATGCACACGTTGTTTTCGATTAATGAGGAAATCTAGTATAAATATACATAGTATTGATGAGACAGTGTGCGACTTTAAGATGGTGATGATGATATAAAGCTTTAATGTGTTAAAAGGCTAACTAAAGTCTATAAACAATGACCGGACATAAGTATTTTTGTTCAAGTATAGTATTGTTTAATAACAATATGGCATCCTCAGTCGTTCTCTTTTTCGTGTAAGAAAATTGACCTGGATTGAGACGTTCATCAATTTCTGATAAAAGATATTTCAGAATAATCCGCTCTAAACACTTAAATGGGACAGATGTGAGGACAATTGGTCTATAATCGCTAAACTCTTTTGGTGCTGATTTCTTTGGAAGTGGCATTATGACAGCTGATTTCCATAAATCAGGTGTACATAGAGAGTCTACATTGATACATTGTTGAAATAAATGTTGATATACATGAGCTAATTCATTATGACACGAGATATTCTCTTCCCCAGAAGCTTTCCTGGAATTGAATTTATGAAAAACAAGAAGTACATTAGTTTGTCATACAAAGAGATCTTTGAGTTCTTTCTGAAAAAAAAGAACACAAAGACGGGTATGAGTCGTATTTTAATCCTGACCTCGAAGTTTGCCGCACAGCGCTCTCATCACTTCGCTATTGGAGCGACCCCTTAGATGTTAAATGACGCAATCCAGATTCGATAGCTCGAACCTTAGAACATATCCATATAACACTGTTTCGACTGCCATATTGATTTATTTCACAACGAGCCATCTGAAACCGGAAAGCGCCTGAAATGTGAAGGATGAATAGTGCGATGATTGATCTCAGAATCGTTGTCATGATGGGACAATGTGGAGTACGATAAGATTAATGTCTGATGATTCCACACCCCATAAGTATCATCCCGGGGAGATCATATCTTAACTAAGTAAATATAGATAAGTATACTCCAACCGTATAAAGGGTGTCTCGTGGTATAACTGGTAGCAAGGGTTCAAACCCTAGACGGGATGTGTGCAAGAAGGGTGTTTCATCTTTTACTTCGCCTCATCATTACATTCATCATTACGGTCGACCTATTTAGCACACTAATTGCACACAGGGGCAAGTAAAATGGAATTACTATGGATTATTAAAATGGTCCTTGATTTGTTCTAGCGCTACGAGTACAGTTTATACATCCGTAATATCTTGAGCTCCTCGGGTTATCTGTACTATGAAAGTATTTTAAATGCTGCTTCTGTGTGCATCACTGGCGGAGTATTGTCCTTTGCGAGGAAGACATTTTACAAGACAATGGTTGCTAGACAATGGTCATAGTTGAGCTGAATGAAATCGAAATAAAATAAAATATCGAATACCGACCGACCGACGTGGATGTGTCTAGAGAATCAATTACTATTTCTTATAACTATTACACAGTCGAAGGCAATGGAAGCAAACAGTGAAATGTTGTGCTCCTCACAAAAATGATGGCTAACTAATGAGTAGAACAGTGAAGGGGATTATAACATTCTGTCAACGGTACACATAAGAGTATGAACTATCAATATATGTATTTGGAAAGTGTTTTTATAATATGGAAATGTCATACTATTGAGGAAAATATACACTGATGTCTTACGATTAGTTTGTGCACTAAGTATGTTAAATTGGCCGAGCGACCTCCAAACGGAATGAGGCAGAGTCAAAGATGAGACAACCTTTAGATTTTCCATGCCAAAATTTGAACTCAGGTGGTTGAGAACAGCGGCTAACCGCGCCAGCAGTTATATCATGGAGGCGCCACACATTCTATCAAAATAAATGGTTTTATTTTGACACGTATATGTCCTCATGTTATGCTCAGAGATGATAATTAATTGATTGACTGTGAACTGGCTGCTTAACTGGCATTCTCATAACTGAGTACAGCGTAAGATGGCATAGTGTGAATACGACGGCATATTATTGTATGAAGGGAAGGTATGATTAATCAGACAAAAACACTGAACTAGTTCCAGATATTGTGCCAAAGAATCTGCCATAGACAAAAAACACTGAACTAGTTCCAGATATGGTGCCAAAGAATGTGCCATAGAGTCTCCGATCAGGGATAATGCCTATTAAAGGTGTGATAGCAGCTAATGCACAAACGATCAAGTCGTTGAACAATAAGGTGAAGGTTTTAGCTTTTTCTAATAATGAACTAAATGCTAATGTTGAATCCCTCGAAGAAACAGTTACTCTTCTAGAAGCAAGTCTGGTTCGACGTGAATATATCAATAAACGCTTGCGCAAGCAAGTTCGGGAATCGTAGCTTCGTTACATGAGAAACAATATCATTATTAGTTTTGACAAGAAGTTCGACGACTACGACAATGAAGCTGATGGAAAAACCTGTGTCAAACTGGTAAAGCACTTCACGTAAAATGTTCTTCGAATGAACAGCGGTGTGGCCATGTATATCCCAGAGGTCCACGCAGACCGATCGTAGCATCGTTTCTAGTTGCAGAAGAACTGCAGCTCGTGATCTATCACACCAATCGTCTCAAAGACTGCTCATATTATCAATCGACGGGTACCAGCCGGAATTAGGGAGAACAACCAATATTCAACGGGCGACTCCAGACAAAAGCGGCAGAATCCTCTTAATAAAGCCAGACTGACGAATGGAAAACTTTTATCAAGGCCTGGATTGAAGCCTGAAATGTTTTATATTGACATCAACAATGACGACGTACCGGATTCAATCATCACAGACAGTGATATTATTCCTGATCCGGGAAGCACCTTTAAGGGGTATGCTTCTCAGGTGAGAAATCCCGATGACGTATCTGTTGTACTTTCCCCCAATCCTCGCTACTGGACGGCGTTGCAGTAGTAACACGCATAATCTACGCCTACAGTGGCTTATTTATCCTACTATGTACACAAACGTGGTCGTAAAACATCAATCATCATCACCTACAGGTTCAAAACCAGTGGTGGAGCAGTGCGCGAGAAAGTTCACTCTGATGGTGGCTCCGGTTTTGGTCTGGAACTCACTAAAAACAATAAGAGACGCTAAATCGCTGAATCCCATTTGGATCGTTACCAGGAGATGCAACAGTGATTTCACGTATATTGGACAGTAACAATTCTTACATTGAATCACCGTATGACAGGAAGATCGCATAAAACTATCATAAATTAGATATCTTCCGTAATAATTTCAATGACTAAAGATATCTTACAATGTAACTAATTTCCTCTCTGATCATATCATCAAAATATATATATATATATATATATATATATATATATATATATTCACGTAATTAAATCGCTAATTTCGAATGATTAGGCATATTACAACAGTTACCCAATGGCCCGTTTAAGCATAATGTTTGGTTCAATTATACTCGACATAATTTAATGATCTAGTTCAACAATACTATCAATAATAGCAATAATAGTATTACTGGTAATAATAGTGATTGCAGTTGACATATAAATAGCAATTCTTTCTAACAAGTCTGACGTGTGAAAGGCATACTTGCTCGCTTGAGCATTCTAACGACATCTTGTTTGTTAACTTTGCGTCATATACCATGTTATAAGTTGGTTCGATTCCTAACTGCAAATTAAATCTGTACGCCGTCTTGATTTACATTAAAATACAACTGAAACAGTAATTAAAATATACGAACGATGCCAACATCTAAATAAAAACGCGGTGAGGCATATGCTGCTGTTGCAGTTGTTAATAAGTTTATTTTTGAAATATGTAGTGAATGTTCTATTTTTATCATTAACCCTCATAGAACGCTTCCGATGCTTAGTTATGGCATAAATGGGCTGATATTTACCGACCCGGTCAAATTCCAGTTTCTTCCTCATGCCGAACAAGATTGATTTGATTTCGTATCTGTTGATACATTTCATAACCTATTTTATACGCCTATGTTCAATTCCGCTTATCTTTCCAGCTGTGACCAACAAAACTAATTTTTACAGCATTGTTTTCAACAAATCTGGTTCCGTGAGTTTGCATCGTTTGTTTTACCGACGCACAATGGACAAGAACTGATGGATGTGCTGATGCTGGATTCGATTAAAGAACAAGAAAAACAAACTTCAATACCAATGTATACAGAGCTACGTGACTTCGGTGATGTCAGTTTCTGAACAAAAGACAAAATCCATTACCTTCGCTCTGTCAATAAACCTGATCGGTATTTATGCAGTGATTCTGTAGTGGACTTTTTGAGGCGTTGGACATTTTTCAGCCAGTAATCCCGGAAGCTCATCTTTGACAGCTCTTGTCGTGGGCAATGCACACTGTAATGTCATATCCCTACGCGGGCGTAACACATTTAACGCGACCGCCGAAAAGTATTTATTTACGACAAACACGTCCAGCGACAAGTACAGCACTCATCTCTGATGAAATGTTGTTAACAGTTAAAAGCGTTCTGTTTTCATTCGTCTTCTAGCTAATGCAATTATTACGAATATATTTATTTGGTGAATGGTTGTTTTAGCTGGGTGGATATTGACTAGGAAGATAAATGGATAGAGATATTTATCGATAGATAGATAGATAGATAGATAGATAGATAGATAGGATATAGATGGATAGATGGATAGATAGGTAGATAGATAGATAGATAGATAGATAGATAGATAGATAGATGGATAGATAGATAGTAGATAGATAGATAGATAGATAGATAGATATGATAGATAGATATATAGATAAATAGATAGATAGATAGAATAGATAGATGGATAGATAATAGATAGATAATAGATAATAGATATAATAATAGTATGATATAATATAGATATAGATATGATAGATAGATAATAGATGATAGGATGGATGATGGATAGATGGATGATATAATAATAGTAGATATATATAATTAGATGATGATGATATAGATAGATGGATGATATATATATATATATATATATATATATATAGATATAAGATAGATAGATAGATAGATAGATAGATAGATAGATAGATAGATAGATAGATATATAGATAGATAGATATATAGATAGATGATGGACATATATATATAGATAGATAGATAGATAGATAGATAGATAGATATATAGATAGATAGATATATAGATATATAGATAGATAGATAGATAGCTGACCGCACTGACAGACGAAGGAACATAGCGACAGAATAATAACCAGAAAGACAAATAAAATGCCAATATTTTCTTTGGTTGCCCAGTCAAAGATAAAAAGAAAAATCAATAAGATCTACAAAAACCATTACTACAAAGACATATATTACATGATAAGAGCTGCTCATGGAAAGCGTCCTTATTGTTTTAAAGATGTGACATTTAAATATGCTAATAAGCAGGTCTTTATTTGAACCATGGGGTGCGCCATAAACATATGCTTCAATAAAACAGATCATTTTCCACCTAATCGCAAATATAAACACAACTGCTGCATGGCCATATATATATATATATATATATATATATATATATATATATATATATATATATTTGATGGTCATAACATTGGTATGACATTAAGTTATCGTAATTAAATTCCAAAAGAGAAGGGCTCAACATGAAATCGAAAGAACGTTTGTCTGGTGCCAAATGGAAGGTTATGAACGAGCGCCATTAATGGACAAATATCCGCGGGTGGTACCTCAGTAGCTTCGATTTTTTCTCGTTTTCACCCTACATAGCTCCGTTGTATCTTCGGAAGCCCGTGTCCAGCTTTCGATAACTGGCTTGTGGAATTTTGGCCATGAATGGGCCATAATGTGATCGCGGCTGAATGCTTGGATTAAGGACGATCATTCTCTTGACAATGGGATTAATGAACGGACCGGGTGTGTCATGCACAGGAACTGAAAGAGAACTGGTCGTGTGTGACATTCCATTAATGGTTCTAAATGATCGTATCACCGTAGGAAACAGACTGGGTGAGATTTTCACCGACGTGAATAAAGCCTGTGTTTTTACTGTAACAGACTTTTACGATTAATCACCACCGAGTTCCTCTTTCATTACGCTTCAAAGATGGTAACAATAATCATCTGTTTAATAGATGTATGACTTGTGATGTTCACTTACTTAAACATTTAGGAAAAACACACATATATAATGCAGGTTTATTCTTCGTGATTTCCATAAAGAAATAAACACACACACACAGGCGCGCACACACACACACATTCATCCCCCCACACACAATGTTTCCCAGTTTTTAGCATCGTCCACTTTCCGATATATCACACACAGTCTTACATTGCTAAAGGTTAGTTTTCAGATCTTGTATACGATTATGATGAGAGTTATTTATAAACATGATTATGCACTTGTTTTAATGAAAAAGATGATTGCAAAATACACAATAAACTATCTTGTCTACACATCTCATAGATATAATATAATATTGCAGAAAACATCCCGTATGAAAAGGAATAAGAATAACAGCAATATAAAACTTTCTGTAGATAATTGATATGGCTTCATGTGATGAAAAGTGAGCCAAACGTTACCCTTCTTCTTAATTAACTAATGAATAAAATGTATAAATATTTATCTGTACATTTTCCTTCCATATTCTATGTACTCAGTGATGTAAAAATCATATAATTCATATCATTATACTTCTCTCTCTCTCTCTTTTCTTATTATATATATATATATATATATATATATATATATATATATATATATATATATATATATATATATATATATATTAAAAATGTACATATTATTTGTTTTACCTTGACCAAAAGATACACACAGGTTAAATATTAATGCTGTCCCAATATCCGAACGAACTTCATCCTTTAGCTCCAAGCTGATAAGCTGAAACATAAAATACACATAGGGATTTTAACCAATCATAAACAAGCTGCACGTTTGAAAAAAGTCAAATTCAATGCCGTACTAAGATATATGTTATGGAGGGTCATGATGATGATGATGATGATGATAATGATGATTGATGTTTTAAGGCCAATTTTGTGCACAAAGTAGGCCGAGCGACCTCCAAAAGTAATGGAGCGAATTTCAAAGATGAAACACCCTTCAGATATGCCCACGCCGAGATTCGAACTGTGATCCAACGCGCTACCAGTTAGACCAAAGATGGAAGGTCACCAAACTGATCAGCAAAATACTGTTTTTCCAGGACAAGACACCTTTATGACGATTTGTCAGTTTTTATGGTGATGATTTAGCTGTCATGACAAGGTATAATCTTTTTTTTATAATCGAAACATTAGACTAAGATACTCGGTCACGCGTTCAGAATGATCTTCCTGTGTTATATTTCGTTAAGGACAGCTGTATGGTCATATTTTATCTTTTTTTGCTTCGTCGTCAAGTGTTAAATAAACAAATAAACAAACATAGGATTACTATGATATTGATATATCGATAAAGAAACGGCTGCTTTTAATACTACTGACGCTAATATTATTGTTTGTTTTATTTTAATTTATTTTAGTAATCTACATAAACCACAAATAATAGGCTAACGATTAGCTTCTATGTCATAAATAAGTTTGTTTACGTATAAACAACCACACAAAATAGATTTAGGGATATTCGTAGCTGATGTTGTTAATTGGAATAAATAGACGCAATACAATGTTCAGACACCAACCAGTCCATCACAAATTCGATGTCCTTTCCATTGATTATTTAAAAAACTAACCATTTAACCTTAGATTTGTTATTACGTTTTAAGACCCATCCTTGATTAGCACCAATTTATCTAAGAAAAATATCGTCTATGCCGTCTGAATTTTCTCTACTTTCTGAACCCTTTGAGGCTTTGCTATCGGCCATACTCCCATAGGATGAAGGTAGCCCATATGTCATGCCGCCATGGCAGCCCTCTATTATAGCAGCCCATTCGTGCATGATAAAATATAACCTGTAATTAGCGCAAATCCCGCTCTGACAAAGAATTAGTTCTACAAATTTACATCCAGAACAATCAGATTACAAACGAGAACTGAGCCACGACTCGACAATGCCACACATACTATTAGTGGCGTCCATTGTGGTAAATTGCCTTCACTTCAATAACTCCCCAGAGCGGAAGTAAGATAGACAACCGGACCTAATACGTACCTCATTGACGTGTGATCGGATGTCGGCGTTATGGATTGGCCGACTTGGCTGATAATGTTAACACTGAACTAGTTGGTTTTTTGTCGTTGTCCTGTTTCCATCAGCTATATCCTTTCCCGAGATGGGTCGCATCGGTTACTAGGCAAGTGTAGGGTGACTGCGAGCAGTTATAGCTAGGCACTGGCGATCCAAAGCCACACACCTCCCACGCTACGACCCCGCTATTGGTCCATACACCGATCACCCGCCCGACCACGGAGACACTCACTGGTCGGCAAGTCCGTATGAGTAAGTGAGTGCTTTGTTCAGCAACCGCATTAGTCACACCTCGGACGTACGGCATCGTCTGGAGAACTCAAGTGGTCGGATGAAACGCCCATAGACACGGGTATTACTAGGATTTGAACTCAGACTGGGATATCCGCGGTGCACTGCGCTACCAGCTGCACCAAGTGAGCGCCCTTGATAAATCCGAGGAGGCTTCATTAACTAATGAAGTGAGCGATCCACGGAAGTTGAGCTAAAGTATTGAGTGACTGGTGAAGGGTTCTGACATCAAACTGTCACGGGATTCGATCAACTTACATGACAATCGCATTATGAACGACTGGGTAATAGATAATTTCCAAAGGCTGAATAATAATTACCGGAGTAGTTGGTTAGTTGATGAGAATGAGGGTTTGAGTGAGTGAGTGCGTGAGTGAGTGAGTGAGTGAGTGAGTGAGTGGGTGGAGTGAGTGAGTGAGTGAGTGAGTGAGTGAGTGAGTGAGTGAGTGAGTGAGTGAGGAGGAGTGAGTGAGTGAGTGAGTGAGTGAGTGAGTGAGTGAGTGAGTGAGTGAGTGAGTGAGTGAGTGAGTGAGTGAGTGAGTGAGTGAGTGAGTGAGTGAGTGAGTGAGTGAGTGAGTGAGTGAGTGAGTGAGTGAGTGAGTGAGTGAGTGAGTGAGTGAGTGAGTGAGTGAGTGAGTGAGTTGGTCAGTGGGAATAAATAGGTTCGTGGAAAATAATATTATTCCGTTGAATCTGTTTCTGTCTGTCTACCTATACCTGTCTCATGCTCTCTCTCTCCTCTCTCTCTCTCCTCTCTCTCTCTCTCCTCTCTCTCTCTCTCTCTCTCTCTCTCTCTCTCTCTCTCTCTCTCTCTCTCTCTCTCTCTCTCTCATATATATATATATATATATATATATATATATATATATATATATATATATATTATCCTGATAGTCCATGTTACTGTTAGTGTGTAGAATTCGACACTGTTGTGTCCTTTGTCACCAGAAACCATTATTTCATGCAAAGATCTACCTGGTTGATGATGGTATCCTTTCCGGTCTGATGTGTATCGAGTCATCTTGACATATTTCGCCATCAAAACTATATCAATATTTACTGCGAGTTCGATAACCGAAAACACGTGACCAGAGACAATGAAGCGGCCATTCCTGGTGACGGAGTATAAATACACCGAATGTTGGGAAACTGTGCCAAAGTCAGGTCGAGTAGGCACCAAAAGCGGTTAAAATCGTTCCTTTGATGGGTCCCTCGGCTAGAATATTCCATTTAAATTGAATTAGAAGATAAAATAAAATACATTAAGGACCATTCCTCCTTCATTTAGGCCCTCCACAGTCATATAACATTAAGAATATTTGCTGATTGACTGATGGAGATTATTCTTAAAATTCTTAAATTCTCTCGTCTTTATTCACAAATCAGTAATTCGGCGATTGTTTTGGAGTAAAAATAGGGATAGGACACTGGCCTGGATACCGTTAGCCATTCATCCGGCATCCCGGTACATAAAACTAGGATAAAAGCTACATCAGATCCAGACGTGTGCCGACCACTTTCCAGTCGATAATTATCGACTCAATTTTTCCCGTTTGAAGGCTAAAACCTGCATCCGGAAGAAAAAACAACAACCCCGCAACTCGCCAAACGTAGATAATAATAAATGGCTTCTTTATCGGCACGTCATCATTCGCCACGTGGTCGTTTCTAGTGGGCCGATGACGCCGAAATCCGGAAGGGAATCGCCGGAATCCGGAAAGCGAAATAATAAATTTCCGTTCACGCTTTTCCCTATCTATTCGGCGAAAAGCGTCGGCAATATTTTGCTTTTTACGACGAAGACGTTCGAGAGTTTTACGAAACCACGACGACAGCCTTATCCAGTCTACTATTGGAATGGGAAACAGAAGTCCGGATACTTCGATGGGGGGGGGGGGGTGCGCCAATAAACAATCTGACTTGTCCACAAACGAAACACTATAGAATGGAGACAAAAATGAAACAATAGAGAGAGTGTGTCTTTGTGTGTGTGTGTGGGGGGGGGGTGCACCGACGGGAAACTGCGTAATAAAACGCTTCGTGAACTGGTTTGCCATCAATCACCAAACAGATGCCAACAATATACCTTATTAGGAATTCTCTCTCATTCCGGATAGCAGCCTATTTTCGGAGGAGGGGGGGTCGCCTCAGTTGTGGCGGGAAACTTTCCGACCAGTTTTTCGTCGACGACCGATTGTGGTTGGCCATCTCGATAATCGATCTATCGGTTATCAGTCCCGAACAATGAACATTTATTTGACACGGCTGGACAGTCGATAGAGAAAGCGTCCTTTACGATAACGAGACGAAGGTGAGAGAGAGAGAGAGAGAGAGAGAGGGAGAGAGAGATGACGGTGAAGAGCGTAAACCAATCTCTCGGCTGGCTCCTGATCGACGAGTCTGGATCGCGTCCGACGCCGATACCACCAAGAGAGAGGTACAATGCGAACAGAGATCGGAATGGCCATTACTAATATTTATTATGACAATAACAGCTGGTAAGGTAAACTCGTCGCTGAATAAATTGGTCAAAAGAAACTTCTCAGCCAGTAGTAGTTAAACATCTTTAGTTACTGGTGTATGAAGGCACAACTACAGTATTACCTGGTAGATTTTGGTATGGTGCGTGCGTGCGTGCGTGTGTACGTGCGTGCGCGCGTGTCCTACTTTCATCATAAAGCACCAAAGAACAACTTTAGCTAGGTTTAGCCCAATAATAGCATCACGTTTTTTGTTATTTTATTATTGTTATTGACGTTGCCACCGTCGTTGGCCTGCCCGTGCGTGTGTGTCCGCGTGCGCGCGCGCGCTCGCGTGTGTGGATGTATACTGCTTGACTCGCTCGAGTCGATCGATGTTGTTCTGTTGATGGTATCTGATCCAACCACACTTGTAAGTAGTTAATGTGCTCTATTGTCATTGGCTAAATGGCACGCAGTTGGTATTCCACGCCATTATTTACATACAAGCGACAAAACGTGTTTGCTTAACCACTGTGACGTAAGGGCCGTTGTTGATTCAGCGCCACCTGGTGGCTATATTGGACGACGGACCAAAATAAAAGCTTCACGGATCGCTCTGTTTCTCATTAATAAAGGTATCGACTAGACGAGACTGATGCACGAACTTTGTAATCGTCATTCACAAAGTCAGTCAGTTACTGGCAACACTGTTGGTGTTATCCAGTACAACATCATAACGAGATCACCTAGATTAATAAAGTTGTATTAAGTGAGTGAGTGATGCTGCCGCTGCTGATACGGATGATGATTGGGTTTTACGGCCACTTTTGTGCGCATGGTGGGCTAAATGGGCCGAGCGACCCACAAAGGTAATGAAGCGACGTCAAAGACGAAACACCCTTCAGATATATAATAGGTTCGAACCTAGGTGGTAGTGATCTGTGGTCCAACGCGCCACCAGCTAGACCACGGAGAAAAGGGGGACATCCCATACACACAGATATATGTCGGATTCGAGTGGTGACTCCGCTATGGGAACACTTACATTTGTTGTGAGTTAACTCGTTTGTAGTCAGGCGAGAGTAGTCAATAAGACTACCGTGAGTTAACTCACTTCTTGGTATATTCCCCATCAACAAAAAAACACCCCAAAACAAACTAGTCAATAATAATTTTCTAGAAGAACTGCTTTGTAGATTAGTTGCATTCAGTCAATAAAGTTATCTTAAATGTAGAGGTTTATAGTCAATTAGTTAATATTATTGTCTTGGTGTTGGTTTCATAATCAAATAAACTTTATTGTTCACTGAATAATAATGATAAAACTTAGATTATAACTGATGTCTGGCATACTGTAAAAAATAAGTATTTTAAATAACAGTTTTCTATCATAGATTTTGTATATTATGTATGTTTTCGTAGACGGTTTGTACCTGAAATTTCTATTAACACGTTAATTTAGTTCATCTATCGTTTTTTGGTTCGTTTGCTCGTGTATCCGTTTCATCCTCGAATTATTATAAAACCCAATTATTATGGTCAGAGGACAATTGGTACACGATGTTAGCATTATACTCACAAGACATATGCACAATTACGTGAATACAACACCAAGTTTGGTACGAGGATGATCATACTAGTGGCTTTATTAATACGAACAATTCCAGACATATTTTACACGTGAAGATCTCCATTACTGGTTACTGCGTATGCAGGAGATAAGGCGCAGCTGAACAGCAACGGAAAATATTTACAGCCAATGTAACTGACCATTACAACAAACCCATTTAATGCCTAAACGATAGATTATGCGGTAACTCACTTAAGACAAATTTGTACCTTCAATATTAGAGAGTATAAATGATATCAGAGGAGCGCGTCGAAAGAAATGGCCGATATGTGGAAATGTTATTAAATATATACCTATTGTCACTATTAACAACACAAATATTACCATAGCGAAAGTTTTTATAAACTTTAAGACTCGTTAAACCGATAGTGAAATGCTTGCAATACGAAGGTTCGGCCGGAACTTTATACACTTCTGTGGGAATGGATAATTCGATTTCAATTTGTATTCGCAGATTGTTTCTCATTTCACTTTCAGTGATTTGTTTTATACATCAGATACTCGTGAATAACTTCGGCGTTTGGAGTTTACTTAGTTAGTAACACACTTCATTAAACTTCTATGATAGCTTGTTTCTTTTTACTTTTGTTTTGTGAAACTTCATTATTACAAATATGCTATTTATCAACAAAATTAATATTAGACCTTGTTATTTTGCTGAAACAAATATTTTCTTCGA
Source organism: Paralvinella palmiformis (assembly GCA_025642065.1). Classification (NCBI taxonomy): domain Eukaryota; kingdom Metazoa; phylum Annelida; class Polychaeta; order Terebellida; family Alvinellidae; genus Paralvinella; species Paralvinella palmiformis. The sequence goes on along the minus strand of JAODUP010000762.1, from coordinate 13,354 downwards.
TCTAACTTTCAGTATTTCAAACGTATGTAAATGGTTTTCTTTTAAAATTTACAATAACGGTAATTTTTGCTAATACTTTCAACTTATCTTAGCTATTGCCGACTTATGAATTTGCCTACTGGGTAAAGATGTCCGTACTATTTTCTTTTGATGGAATATAAAAAGTAGAAGCCAAAGCTACGTCACATTTTCATGCATTTGGAATGATGTATGCTATTATGATGATGTCAACCTGACTAATAAACATCTATACAATGCATATATTAATTTATACAACTGTCTTTAGTAAAAATAAAAATGCCGCACAATTGTCATAAACCATGGCTAACTAAGGGCTAACTTAATACCATAACATTTATTTACATAGGCATGTAAATGAAATGTAAATGTAATAAAAGTTAACAAATAAGCAAATTGAGAATTCCGTAAAAGATAACTATAACATGAAAATCGTAGAATTTGAAAGTATATGAAAAATAGCTGGAAGATACTAAATAAAACAATAAATAGAAAACGGGAAAAAATAACAACTTTTGCTGTAGAAAAGAAAGAAATAAATCGTTCCTTTAATAAATTATTTGAGAATACACAACCAAGTTTAGAAAAATGTTTTAAATTACGACGATAAAGATATTAGCAGCTTCATATGGAAGAAGAGATTCAATTCTGTGCCTCTGAATCTTCTAACATAATATGAAATGTTGAAAATTGTATTAAAGTTTAGTTGTCACGATATCGATATGTCCGTTATACAAATGTGTCTATTCAAAGTATTTAAAAAAGTCTTTTACACATATTTGTAATAAATCTTTACAAAAAGACTTTCTGAAATGATATTAGAAAATGCTAATATCATATCGCTATTCAAATATGACGGAAACAAGAGACAATTATATCATTATAAATTGTTTCTATATTACCTAATTTTTCCAAAATACTTTATTTTACAACAACAAAAATACCACTCATAATACACAATAACATTTAAACAATTTTAAACAGTAAAGTTTCGGCACTAATCGATCATAACATATTGATGTCGTATTAATTAATAAGTATATTAATAACGTATCCAAAATTATAAATGATAATAATATAAAATGGGATGATTCTGCTTTAACTAATTCTGCTATAAAAATCTGTCAAACACACACGCACACACGCACGCACACAGAGAGAGAGAGAGAGAGAGAGAGAGAACACAGACAGACAGACAGACAGACATACACACACACACACAGTGAGAGAGAGAGAGAGAGAGAGAGAGAGAGAACACAGACAGACAGACATACACACACACACAGTAGAGAGAGAGAGAGAGAGAGAGAGAGAGAGAGAGAGAGAGAGAGAGACGAACACACACACACACACACACACAGAGAGAGAGAGAGAGAGAGAGAGAGAGAGAGAGAGAGAGAGAGAGAGAGAGAGAGAGAGAGAGAGAGAGAGAGAGAAGAGAGAGAGAGAACACACACACACACACACAAGAAAGCACCACACACTAATATATATATATATATATTATATATATATATATATATATATATATATATATATATATATATTTACTTATTTATTTATTTATTGTCATATTGTATTTCTGACATTCTCTTTTCCAACAACGTACTAATCAAAGTTTATGATTTATACAGATATGAATTGTTTTAATAAACAATACATTTAGTTATACGACTGCTTTATTGTTGCTATAAAGGTCTGGAAATTTGTGATGGATATTTCCAGGAGCAGTCCATTGTTTGCAACAATAGAACCGGTATAAATAACTATGGGTAATCATCATATTTATGCCAATATTGATAGGATAATTGACACAAGTCAGCATGAACGCAGTTACTCTACCACCGACACATCGGATTATAACGATTCCTTTCCTCATGGAAACGATGCAATATCCTGTTGATAATCCACACATGCCAAATCTTCAGGCTTTTATTATTAATTTTCACAGCGTGTTCCTCCCCCTATATATATAGATTAAATATCATAACTTATATTTGCTTACATCAATCATTCATAATTGGAAACCAAACACAACAACAAGAACAAGAGCACAGGGAACAGATTTCAGAGGTTGGATCAATCATCTTTTTATTTTCAGACACTAAACTTCTATTGCGCTATTATGTGGCTGGCTACCAAAGTAATTAAGTGTGGAAATCTTCCAGGACAAATTTGGATGCCATTCGGTTATAGATGACTCAATCTTTACCATGTTATGTGAAATTTACCATCAGTAAAAATTGCTAATTCTATTATAACCCCTAATGGGTCATTTTCACATATGTATTTCACAAATGCCGTGTTGCCTACTGTCATAATAAATAGATCTGTTGTATAAATGCATCTCGTATAAACTATTGTAAAGGGCCTATTATATGGCAAATCTAATTATATCATTGATTGTCTTCAGCGATTTCAAAATGATGCAGTGCGCTTGGTAAAAAATACGCGAAAATATCATTGTCTTATCAATGAAACAACGTATTATCCATTTTAAGAATTTACTAACAACTTTAAAAATATTTGTGTAAACTCGTATCCATTAGAAGATCAATCCAAAATTCAGGTCCTCCAGTCAAATACTATTACAGGTATTTCGGCTCAAATCACATTGCAATAGTGCGTTTAGGTTAGCGGACCCTTCCCCAATCTGTGAACCAGAATATCGTCGGAGAGTACAAATGCACTGATTTTTTAAACGTTAAAATCTAGTTTTAAAACTCACCTGTTTAAAATTGGCTTCACAGGTAAATAGTTATAGATGAGTATTCCAGCGGATCAACTGTTTCTAGCGGCTTTTGGTGTCTTTTTTTTCTACTTCGCCACATGTTATTCTTCAGATACGTGTAATTCCTGTGGGATACTGATGGGGGTTCTATCCTTTAAAAACACTTGAATATAATTTTTTCCACTTTACCCTCGTCATTCTGACAGTTCATTTTCAGCAAAACACTAACTATTGGCTATTCGATACGTGCAGTAATTATCATTGGCTGTTCAGTTTGTGTTCCAAGTTGTTTTTGTAGTATATGGATTATTATAACCAGTGACGGGGTATAAATTTGTGTGTCTGTCCTGGACGGAAACTTATGTAATATGAGACCGGAAATAAACTCTGGATGTATGGCCTCCAAACCTCGTGGTTTCTTTATACTAAGTTGGCGAAGGAAATCGTTACTTATTGCGGTGTGTCTGCTTGTGTGTAGCCCGTGTGGCGGGTAGAAACATTATAGTTTTACCGGTAACGGGGCTTCTAACGTCAAACTTAATAGTTCGATCAGTGAAAATCGGAAATAATTCAAATGGTCACAAACCACGACTCGCGGAAGTTCACCAAGTTCTGTGAAGACGTCAGACGCCCTTTTCTGACCTCAAATACACGAAATGATTAAATTCGTTAAATAAAGGTTGATAAATGTGTTATCCAACTTTTTAATCCTACGGATACGTAGGAATTAGACTTCATCATAATTACATCTAGGCTTTTCCAATATCAATCGGGGTGCCTCCGTAGTCTAGCGGTAGCGTGTTGGACCACAGCTCACTACCACCCTTGTTCGAATCTCGGGGTGGGCATATCTGAAGGTTGTTTCATCTTTGACTTCGCTTGATTACCTTTGGAGGTCGCTCACTCTGCCCATTTGGCCCACCATGTGCTCAAAAGTGGCCGTAAAATACCAATCATCATCATCATCATCATCATCATCCAATATCAATCCAGTAGTTAATCATATTTAATTAAACAATTACCAAATAATAAAGCCATTGTTATACATATGAATATTCATGTTTGACCAAATCGACACTAATTATTCAGTCTTTATGACCTTATGTTCTGTATAGGTGGGTGTTTGTATAATAAATTATATTTGTTAACACTACGTGAAAAATAAGTTCAGCAATATGAAACAACAAATTTATGATAAACTTGAAAATCTACATATTACACATACGCAATATAAACTTATGCAGATCTGGATCTTTATTTATGAGGAAGCCTCTCGTCTGTCGCCATTTAGATAGAAGTTCCGGAGACCTTACTCGTCGGGATACAACCTTTTAGACAAAATTGTCATCGCGTTGTTTCGAGTTACCAGTATATATATCACACGTCACTGTACGTTGAAGACAATGTCACTGTGGTGATACCTGGTTATTGGATTTTTTATTTTGCTAAATAAACAATCCAATAACTAAAAGCTGTAAGAGATAGTGATGAACATCATTAATACACATAAATATTATTGTAATTAGGGGACCTGAGAAAATAATTACGATAACGTCACAAACAATGGGGATCAATAATTTAAAATAAACATAAGTTGATTGTTCCTGTTGTGTATCTGTTTAAGAACATAATTATCATAAATATTTGAATAATAACATTATAAATATGTCGAAACGAAGTTTCTCGGTCGATGGCGTGTGTGCGTGCGAATGAAGGGTTAAATAACAGATCGAAGAATGGTTTACATACAATTATCGCTCCCTCTTATTTCAAGGGGATACGGTGTTAATGAATAGACAAAGTCGGCCAATTTCATTGATCTCTTAATTGTTGACAAATAATAGTAATATTGTTGTTTCTATGAACATCATTCGTGGCAGGCACACTACACGTGAATTCTAGGTAACTCATACACGTAAAAATTACGTATATTTTTGATGAACTATGTTAGTTGAATCTACGTAATTATTTATACGTGAAATCTACGTCTCAATTTACACGTGAAATCTACGTACCAATTTCTACGTAGAAATTACGTACTGAAATCCACGTGGTAAAATTTACATTGAATCCACCCCATACAATAATTCATGCAATGATACAAGAAAAATCACAATAAATCACAATTTATTTAATACAAATACAACTTTTTAAATCGTATTATCAACAATGTTAAGATGGAACTCAAGACAAACTAAATCTAATCTACATAACATATTGCAGGTACGGCACCTGTCTAAACTGAAAAGATGGATAATTTAAATACAATTAATACAGCTACACAAAATATACGTATCAGTTGTATACAAATATATTCAAAAAAATTACCAGATAAGTTTTAGTATTTCACAATATATCTACAAAAGTTTTAGTATTTCACAATATATCTATAAAATAAGAATTTTGTGGAAACCTTTAATATCAGTAGCACCAGAGATTAACAAGATACATTTTACATGTCACAATAAACCTACATATATTGTAATAATCTTATTATACATCCGAGACAAATGAAAACAAGGACGCTCCTGATACGATAGCTCCAATTCCTTGTAATCTTAAGTATTTTGTGACCTTGGATAGAGGTCAATTAAATAATTTAATTGCACATTCTATCCAACTGCTGGTACCATTACCTAAGGTGCTTAGCAATTTTGAGTAAAGGTCAGTTAAATGTCAAGGTTAATATTTTATGTGACATGCACAATTACTGTAATGTAACTGTTGGTACCATTACCTGAGGTTAATAACAAACATTTCATTTTGACAGAGGAATATATAATTATAAATATTCCATTCAAACACATTTACAAAAGTAAACAGCAGTAAACTATGTAGTGCACACGATTTGCATAGTTTGGGCTGTGGACTTATTAACAATCTATTTACTATGATATATATATATATATATATATATATATATATATATATATATATATATATATGTTACTATCACACACAACATTATGTTTTGAACATGGAAATTTGAATTCTTCTCACTCACTAGCACCAGTAGGTGCACCACCTTCTTTCCTCTCTCCCTGTTCCACAGATGACCCTGAACAGATATGATAAGTAACTTATAAATTACGAATACCTCATTTGAACAACAAGGGATTGAAATGAAGGGTTTATTATTTACTATGTACTGACAACATGCAGGAAGTCAAGAATTCTCCTCAGATACAAGTATTTATAATTTAACAGAACATTTCCTCTTATAAACAAATACATAATTACTCACCTGTGACATAACCGTGGTAGGTTTTTCGATAACCTAGCTTACTTTTAGAGGGCAGTTATTCTTTCTCTTCAGTGATCAAAGGATGTTTCTACAGATGTTGTTTCATTATGAGATGTATAGATCTACACTCTTTCTCTCTAGTCTATAATGATAATCATGACATTTTAATCAATACTCATAAATGTAATTAATAACTAAGTACAGCTTTATTATATTAGCCTGTAACGATTATAAAAGGATGACTAGATAATGGCAAAGGAACATTTGTGTTTTTTTCGCAGTTTGAATTGTTAGATCTAGATCAACAAAGAACAACTTTTAATATGTGTTTTGTCCTTGGCTGGGGGGGGGTATCAAAGACTATTTATAACAAGACGTGTTACTTCGCGTTTTAACATGGGACGCCATTTTGAATTCATGGAGCGCCAGGGACCTAGCGACCGGAGGTATATTGTCATGGACAGCTCCCTTCGTTAACATGGCGCCTAATGGCACTGGTTCATTCTGCGCCGCTTTCGGCTGCAGTAACAGAAAGAGTATGCACAAATAAAGACATTCTCGAAAGAAAATGAATTCTAGTGTAAAAATTTGATATGATCTGGCTTTTTAAAAATAAACTTAATAAAGGATATTTAAAAAACAAGCATAACAATTTGAAGTACACACGCCCCTATTTGACATGACCCAAGCAGTAGGCCCAAGCAGGACCTATCTAGATCTATATTTGTTTCAGACAAAATCTGATTAAATTTTATTGAACAATATCAACCTATTAATCACAAAATGGGTATGTAAGATATACATAAGCTTACAGTTACACGTACTAGCGCCATTGAAATTATGTTATTATTGTTAATAATATAATTGGACTTCTAAAATTACATTACTATAATCAGATAATTTTTCCCTAATTACAATAATTATAAGTAGCTGAGTATTTACATGATCACCTGCATCCATATTTATTTTTAAACGTAAGCAATTGGTACTTATTGATATATATGGACTTCTATTTATAATTTAAATGTTATGAAATTAATTATTAAATACCTCAACTAGTGGTAGAAACATTCATTTTGTTATTTTTTCTATTGACAGAAGTAAAAGATGGGTTATTAATTGTTGTCGTTCAGATATATGATGAGGAAAGATTTAAATTACTTGAATACTAATTGTAGAATGTATATGATATGCATTTCACTGAAACGGAATTCATGAACCAGACAACTTATCTAGAATGCTATTCGAACTATTTTTGATGTACCAAATCCACTGCATGCATCCATTGAAATCAAAGAGGAAGGTATTAACAGATAGGAGACCTATACAGGAGACAGGGCCAGCTGTGATGGTAATTAATATTTATAAATATTAATGGTGAAAATTGGTATTATAAAATTAATTAAATAAGAAACAAGGCATCAAACCCATGAAACTTTTGTCAGCCTATTTCATATCTTAATACAAAAAAGGATTACCAGCACCTGAATTAGTACTTGAATGTTCAGCTCATGTGCTTTAATTTGTATACTTCTCTTCATAGCTTAAATGCATATCAAATCAAATTCTGTTAATCAACTTGAAAAAAGGAAAACATGTGTTTACACATTGTGTATCCACTTGGTTAAAGTCACTATTTTAAAAGAAATTATTCTGTTTCAGTCCTCGAAGTTCTATGATGATGAGATACCACGTAAACAGGCCAATCTCTTGGTTACAGATTTACTGGTGTTATCTGTTACAGTAGTCAATGCTTGTGTCTATTACATCTCTGGGTATATTCTGTCTAACTTTAAACAGTTCACTGATCTGGACTAAATGTCATATTTTTGTAGTAGTGGTTGTTTAGAGCTCGAAGCAATTTGGGTTATTCTGTCCATTTGATAACAATTAAATGACTGATTGTAACTATAGATGAACCTGTGGCACAAGATATTTGATGCAGCCTATTGTATGAAAGTACTAATTTCTCTATCTCTAACATGTTAACGCAAACATAAACATTGTTAATATTCCATGTATATTCTTTGTTCTCAGCTGGGCAGGCCTGTATTGCATGGTCTATATTATTGAGGTGTAGACTTTAAATGAACCTATAATTATTTAAGTTAATATATAATAAACGGACATGATGAATATATGGTGAATTGTGTTATGGTTGCGTTATAATAGTTGTATATATCATTATATGTATATATCCAAATAAATAAAAATTTATGGACTATGATAAACTGACATGATGAAAGTATGTTTGTATGCATTTACCTCATATATACCTAATTGTTTTCATTAAATAAACTTAATAACCTAAACCACGTTCAATTATTTTCTGATCAGCTGTCAAGTGATCGCAAATTGTAGGCTATGAATTAATTAAGTGACTGGGCTGTGAAATCACTTAATTATTTATTTACAGTTTCAGAGCTTCGTTTCCTTGTACACACATGTACACGATCACATGTGGACAACCAGAGAGCTTATTTTTATCTGAGAAATACCTCCGGTCGCTGGGGGCGCCACTGGTTCACAATTCAACATGGCGCGCCAAGAGTTACGCCTCTCTATATTTAAGCTCTCTGGTTTTATTGAGGAATTTTGTCTGGATACCCATATATATACCTTCACTTAATTACCACCTTAATATCGCTAACATATTGTTTAATATACGTACCGATTATCATGGATTTATCAGAGAGGTTCGATGAAACCGCTAAATTAAAAACATCAACAAACATGGAGAAAATATCGTCACTTCCTGGCTTCGATGCATCATGGGAAATATTTTGTGTTCCTACGACTATGATGATAATCATAACGTGAAGTTGCTAAGCGCACACGTATTATTTACGTAGAATGTACGTGTTGAAAATTACCAATGATAGGCACAATGACAAGTCGCTATCACACGTAATATACACGTAAAAAGCACCCAGACATAAGTAACGCATGCACACTACGTGTTTTCTACGTAACCTCTACGTGTATGTGCCGGCTGGGTTATTTAGTTTAGTTTGATAATTGTATTGATCTGATAATATGTCAACATGATTAGAAGCTAACTGATAGTAAATAATGTTAACATATTTTTACCTTAGCAATTATAGTTACTAATAAGACATTCTCCAAAAGTGGGACAAATGGCAGACATCAATGTATCAAAAATTATATACAATTAATATAGAATATTTGGGTATTTTATTGTTGTCAGTTGTGGTAAATTTATTTTTGTAGTAAGCTCTACATCCTTCGTGAACTAACTGTAATTATAAAACATGACATGATGTACTGGTGTATACCAACTAGTATGTTTGTTACCAGATACTGGCACTGATGTGTATTCAAAGCCAAATATAACATATCTCCTTTAACAAGCTATTATCCTTTTGAACTGACAATGTAAAACAGGATTTTTTCTTTCTATTTTTTTTTAAATTTGTTTTATTAATTAACCTAATTATTCTTTTTGTTCTCTAAATTAACTAGGTTTAAACGTCTTGTTCTAAAGTATTATCCTGAACTTCACATGCAAGTTAATATACAAAATAACTATTTCAAGTATTTTTTTAAATTTCACTCTTCATAGTAAGCCTTTATTCCATCTTTACATATTTCTCTAGACTACCTGTAATATTTTATTTTAGATTAATGTATGTATAGTTGTATTTAGATTTATGGAGGTAGGTCTCAAAGGATGTTTAGATATGTTGATGCTCTGTGCCTGTTGCCTCTTTATATGTACCCTAAAACGCACATTGCCCGTGCCAGACATCTTATCTATTTCCATCCAGATTCCTTATTACACCAATGTAAGAAAGTTATGTCGTTATTACAACATATTAGAGTTTATTAGCTTTGTTATGTATAATGTAGAATCTATATTGTTGTCCTCTTATGTGGTCTGGCGAAACGACCTATTAATTCATACAATGCTGCTTGATGGTTTATACTCCTGGAGTCGTTTGTTACTCTGACATCTCCATGGGTATTAAGCTGCGGACAGAGTTTTTTCCCCATATTATGAGTAATTAGATTACACTGATATAGGAAATTTGTTAAATGAATAGCTATTATAATCCCGACGTGTCATTCGCAGTATCGGAGATCTGCCTGAAATCCGCTGTTCTCGACCATGGGTCAAATAGATCAAGTGGATAGGCGCTTTAATTTAGATCCCACCACACCTAACTGCATATACTTAGGGACGCTAAATTAAGCGTGAATGAACGTTCCCTTAGTGATGAACGGAAACGTATGAGGGTTAGCTGTTAGGTTCGAGTAAATCATAGTATTTACTCAGGTTTGAGACGATATTTCGTTCTAGTCCAGTAATAATCCATTGTGCGTATTGCTACTTTGTTTTTATTTTAGTTTAATCGCTTCAGTGAGTCATTACTGTGTTAGTGTACATTCTCTTTGTTATGAACAAACTGTAATGTTGTTAACACGCTGAGGCTATATATAGGGCTTGAATTTTCACTTAGGTTAGAGAAGAACTTCGACGCCAGACCAGTCGGACGTGTATTGATACATGGTTCATATAGGTAGGATTTATTCAGTTATTCGAACCCAGAATAAAGCTGAGGGCAGCATCTGAGGTGTCGAAATGCTTTATATACAGGTTTCTTTTGGACCACAGAAAATTACTGTTGAATGTAAACTGTGGTGTCAAAATAGTTTATGATATGTATGTAACAAGTCACCATTGAACCACACGCACGTGTTGTTTGTTGCGAGCTGTGGTATCAAATGGTATGTTTTTTACGTGCTTCCGCTTTTTGTACGTAGCCTGCATGTAGCCGCTTTCCTGTGGGCGTGACATATTTGTCGCGTACGAAAAGCGAATTAGCTGGTTCCCACAGGCTGATGAGTAGACCAGACACATGCTTAGGTATACGCACACATCTACAATATGTGGAGGTATGGAACATTTTATTTTTAGGTTAATGTATGTATAGTTGTATTTAGATTTATGGAGGTAGGTTTCGAAGGATGTTTAGATATGTTGATGCTCTGTGCCTGTTGCCTCTTACTATGTACCATAAAACGCACGCACGCACGCACGCACGCACGCAAATGAATTTTAAAGAGTAAACATCATAGTCCGACTAAGGTCATATTCACCGCCATTTAAGAATCTTTTGTTAGAATGTTTTGCAAAACACGTAGACAAACCAACAAATATGTTTGTCTGTATATTTAGTATACAGAGAGCAATAAAGTGCTGCCACCTGGCCAATGTTTTATTTTGCGAAAGCAAGTAATAGCTCTTTCAGGCAGAGAAGGTTTAGGTTTTGTTGTTCGGGGAGAATCCCCAGGCTGTCGCTTAATCAGCACAGCCTCTCCCAGGCAGAGAACTTAAGTCAGTGGCTTAAATACATAGGCGTTACTCTTGCCGCGCCACGTTGAATTTTGAACCAGTGGCGCCCCCAGCGACCGGGAGTACTTCTCAGATAAACAAAAGCGCTCTGGTTGTCCACATGCGATCGTGTAATGACTTGCCAGTACTAGTACTATGTTACATGATTACATAATCTCTTGTTAATTAACACTTTAATTGTGCACATATGATATCGAAAAAACAAACTCTGAAACTGTAAATAAAGAATTGTCATTTCACAGCCCAATCACTTAATTCATAATCATAGCCTACAATTTGTGATCACTTGACAGCTGATCAGAAAATAATTGAACGTGGTTTAGGTTATTTCAGTTTTGTTTGTAGAAGGCGTATTTTTTTTAATGAAAACAATTAGATATATATGAGGTAAATACATATAAAGATATTTACATCGTGTCAGTTTATCATGGTCCATTAATTTTTATTTATTTGGATATATACACATATACAGCTATTATAATACAATCAGAACACAATTCTTTACAAATTTCCCACCATATATTTATCATGTCCGTTTATCATATATTAACTAAAAAAATCATAAGTTCATTTAAAGTCTATACCTCAATAATATAGACCAATGTAGGCCTGCCCAGCTGAGAACAAAGACTATACATGGAATATTAAGAATGTTTATGTTTGCGTTAACATGTTAGAGATAGAGAAATTAGTATTTTCATACAATAAGCCGCATCAAATCTCTTGTGCCACTGGCTCATCAAAAGTTACAATCAGTCATTTGTTATCAAATGCACAGAATAACCCAAATTGCGTCCAGCTCTAAAAGATCAGTGAGAACTGTTTAAAGTTAGACAGAATATACTCAGAGATGTAATAGACGGTATCCAGACATTTAGCCAACGGACACTTAGCCAATATTTGCAGGGGGGACATTTGGCCAACATTCAAAATTTTCATCTCACATCTACATGTATATTGTTATATTTTTGAGTTTGTGTATGCTCTGTCAATATTATGTTCTCTTGATGGATGTTGCAAATATAGGCCTATCTTTAGATAAGATGTTAGCTACATAATAATTATTGCTGCTTTTTGTACAATTTGTATATTTATATTAATGTATACTGTTTTCTCCGTTATTATATATAAAAATAAATAATGATATGTCAGGGTTGGGAGGTTTGTTACACAGACGTTATTAACACCGTTAACTACTTAACTATATCTGGTATGTGGGTTATTACTACTTGTATATACGGCAGATAATCTACTAGTACTAGTCTCAGAATAACCCTCTATTCAATGTTGACACTTACATGTATTGTAATGTTGTTAAGATGTGACTGCATAACCCAGGTGATATATCATAGTTTTAAAATGTGACTTCATTTTACCTCAGTATAGAAAGCCTGTCTGAATTTAATTTGAAAGAGTGTTACACTTTCTCATGATCATAGTGTTATATCACATTGATACATACATATATGTTGGCTTAAATTATTGAACTAATACTGTAATTATTATTTGATATCTAGCCTTTAGTACTGTATAAAGGTGGAAGAGTTGAGAATTCCACTTGGGAACATTTTTTACATGTTGCCGTTGGAAATAAGAAATGTACAAAGTGCTTGGTGTACCTTCAAGTTGACCAGACCATCCCCAATAACACTAAACTTCTTTCACCTGGAACCAGTGGCTTCTATAGGCTAGTAGGATAAAAGGGCCCCAGGGCAATTAGATCTGGCTTCCTTTACACTGATTCTGTTTTATGTACAGTCATAATTTGTTGATCCTACAAGTTGCATGCTAATATGTGGGATAAACGAGAATATGATTGAGTCCGTGACATACCGGTAGTCTGTGTCACACATTTTAAAATCATACAGATATACGCCCGTATTTAAACCAAAATTAATAACTGTACGCAAGACATGGAATGGCATTGAAGTCATTGAGCATTTTGATATTTGTTAATTACAAACACTATAAAGAAATACTTTTT
>JAODUP010000761.1:20000-202222 GCA_025642065.1 Paralvinella palmiformis | reverse complement strand
CTCCGAATAAGTCGTGTGATTAAGACCCAATGCCCACTTGCCTTTTGTAAAAAATGTGTTGATCAACGTCTGCCGCTGATAATAGATTGCTGAGTGGAATAGCACCACTGTATATAAGCGTATCTGTATCTGATTCAAAAGTATATACTTCGATCTGAGTCTTATTCACTTTTGACGGCACCAAAAAGCTATACAGCAAGATACGGAGAGAAATCCTGCCAGATTATATAAAGAAATATTTTGTCCGGTTCTTAAAAAATTAATTAACCTATTTATAATATATAAACCTGTGAATTTATGTATAAATATGTTTTTGCTATAAGAGCTTAGAAAATGTTTTAATTGTGTTCAAAATGTAAAGCGCCTTAGAGCAATTCAAGTTGCATAAGGCGCTATATTATTATTATTGCAGCAACTACAGAATTATATTGCTTCTGTGGCCTCATGGGCTAGAGCATAGGAGTCCATACGCTGGCACTATAGTAGGAGTCTTCATCCAACCAGGCAACTGGCAAGGTTTTCTCACCACCGAATATGCCATCAATTGTAAATTCTCAATTTGTTTAGAATTAGTCCCCGCGGTGAAGCAGTAAATTACAGACCATATGCGTCTCCATCATTTTAAGTAGCCAGGCCAAGTAAAATAACTGCCGCTTTGGCCATTATTATTATAAGAATAATAATGATAATAATTATTATTATCATCATCATCTAATGCAAAATACCTTATGAATGTCTTAATATTGCTGATACACAATCAGACTAATTCAATGCTACTCAGTGTAGTTATAAAGCCTACTCTTAGGTACTGTGTATCCGCTAGACACTATATTATATATATATTATATTTTCACATATTCAGTTACAAGGATATTTATTATATATAATATCTACAACTATAATCAGCTCACTTGCTAAAATAAACCTTATTTCTCTAAATTGTGGTTACAGTTGTTAAGAAGACGATGTTGATCAAGCCACAGTCAGTATACATACAGATATTTTGTCTCCATGTGGCTGTTTATCTTTTACAAGCCATTACATTTATATAACAGTTATATAAGAAATACAAGGAAGCCCGCTGCGCATTTGTCTACATATCTCGACAGTAGATGTTCGTTATCGATACTGATTGGCAGCCAGGTTCGCGGAAAACATGATGACACTAATTGGTAGTACAAATATGTAATATAATAATACCCCAAATAATATGTCTGTAAAAACCCTGTAATGATTTAAAAGCGACCTAAAATATGTGTTTTTTAGAACAGATTAAAAAAATTCAAGAGACGACGCATTTCTAATATTTGCCGGCAACCTATTCCACAAAGTTGGGGCTGCAACACTAAACGCACAATCACCATTTGACATGAGCCGACACACTGATACCCGCAATAGTATCTGACTGGATGACCTGAGTTTTCGGGTTGACTTTCTAATAGAAACCAGTTCACACAGGTATTCTGGCGCCATATCCTTAATAGATTTAGAAGTTATTAACAGAACCTTGAAATGGATACGTTGTCTAACAGGTAGCCAATGTAGTTTTTGAAGAATTGGGGTGATATGATCATATTTTCTAGTATTTTTTACAATGCGAGCTGCACTATTCTGAATTCGCTGAAGGCGATTAATGTTATAATTAAATATGCCATATAACAGGGAATTACAATAGTCTATACGAGATGTAACAAAGGCATCGACTACAGTTACAAGTGATTCTTGTGTCAAGAATGTTTTTAAACAGTGGATGTTCTTAAGATGGTAGTAGGCAGCTCGGTAAACTGATGTGACATGTTCATGCATGTTAAAATAACCCCTACATTTTTTACTGACCCATCTGTAATGCTGGTGTCTTTAAGGATTTAACACAATGTGGTGATGCCAAATATAAAATATTTGTTTTATTATCATTTAGTTTTAGAAGATTTATAGTCATCCATAGCCGAATATCAGCAATACAATGTTTTAAATTCTTCAAGGAAGAGGAGAAATTTAACTAATTGTCAGGATCCAGTGATATATACAGCTGTGTGTCATCAGCATACAAGTGATATTTATAGATAACCATGCAAGGCTACTTATTCGGTGATGACATCATATAATGTGGAGGAAGGCTGGAATTAAATATCTGTTCGTGTTTTTGTGCACAAAGTGTGTTTTGTTAACCCCCCCCCACGAATCATAGATAAACGTAATAAAAATTATATCTTTATAGCATAATTAATTAATGTGATTTTCGAATTTTTTAAAACAACTATTTATTATGGTACTTACGTAATTATTCGATAACGGGCCCCTAGCCGATATGTGATGATTGATGTTTTACGGCCACTTTTGTGCACAAGGTAGGCTAAATGGGCCGAGCGACCTCCAAAGGTTATGAGACGAAGTGAAAGACGAAACAACCTTCAGATATGCCTACGCCGGGATTCGAACACGGGTGGTAGTGATCTCTGGTCCAACACGCTACCGCTAGACCACGGAGGCGCCCCTAGCCAATATGTGATTCGTGTTCATGGTATCGTTTCGACATATAGTAATATCTGTACAACTCGTATTATTCGGTTTGTCGTAGGAGGCCGCTAATCAAAATGGAACGACACCAGAGGAAACTTTTTATTTTTGATCTGCCTCATATCAGTCTTTTGGACATAGAGTAGTGTTTAACTGTTAAGCTGTCACAATCATTTTATAAATGGACAGGATAGAAATTATTCACGTAAAAAGATGATTTTAAATAATGACGAATCTTGACGCGATTTGAGGTGGTTACGGTGCTATGTGAAATGTTACTTTATACACACAGACAATCACAAAACATTATGCTAGAGTAGACCATTGTAGATAGTCGACATGATGTAAACGAATCTTAAACGAGAACACACCACCAAATCTAGAATATTAACTTTGTACTTTAAGATAAACATATCAGTTTCTACTAATTGATCAATCTATACCTCAATGTCAATGGTGATAAAACAACGTATTCAATTAATAAACTTTTATTATCATTATAATTTTATTCAGACAGCATCATAAACCGCCAATTCCAATTCCATTTTTTCTGACTCTTTTTTGCCTAATATATTTTTACCATGTGTAGATACTCCGAGTACCTGCTTGGAATACAATGTAGTTTATATTCCAAGTAGGAATGTCATGGATGAAATATTTCTGAATTAAAAAATTAAATTATAAATAATTTGTGGATTTAATTTAATTTTGTCTGTTCTAAACATTGAAGGGGGGTACATTCCTAAATAGCAATATCTCTATATAGATTACAGGCATGCTATGTGGTGGCGTCACCGTGTGGGTGGAGCCCAAGGTATCCAGACCATTTTAATTAGTTAAATGCACATGTATGATGTCACAGTCAGTGTGTATATTTGATATATATATATATATATATATATATATATATATATATATATATATATAGGAACCAAAGTTCTGGATCAATTTTGTTCCAGTATATTGGTAACAGCACATGTAAGTGTTAATATGGTAAAATTAGCGCAAGCCTAACCACAAGGCGCTTTTAGCTAAAGAGGTATTATATCACGTGGTGGATCATAGTCTTGGGTGCATCCCTATGTAAGAGTATATTTTCTAATCATCAAAGATGTGTTTATATTCCACTGCCCAGTAGGAGCCTTGACCCTGCATTTACTTTCACAACCCTGTTGGGTACTAAACCAAAGCTCTGGATCAGTATGGTTCCAGTATATTGGTAACACCACATGTAAGTGTGAACATTGTAAAAATGGTATATTAATTTTTTAATTAAATTTTTTGTAGGAAACTTCAAATTCAAAATTTCTCAATTCGAAATTTCTCAATTCCAATTCAGAATTTCTCAATTCCAATTCATTTTTTTTAAATATCAATTCCAATTCCGGAAAATATAAGGTGTTTTCGGTGCACTGACGCAGAGCAGCAGCCGAGCATCGGAACTGTGTTTGTTGGTAATAAAGGTCTGACCATGTTCATCAATGTTATTATAAATCTGAGCCATTTCACGATCGTTTTTAATTTTCCATCTGCTTGTATCAATGTCAGTGATGCGGAGCTTTGTTATAATTACTGCTACTAACGTTTAATGTAGATATTAGATTAAGTCTATTAATATAGGAAATATAATCAGATTAAAAAGAACGTCTGAAATTTATAAGAAATGTAGTATTTCATGGTTCCCACAGCCAAAGCCTGGCAAAGGACATATTATTTTCGAAATGGTTACGTATCCGAGCATCGGAACCCTGTACCTCAGCGTTATAGGTCCGAGCACTCAGTGCACATGCATCGTCTTAGAACACATTTAAGATATTATTAGGCTATAATAGTATATACCTACCAGAATAGACTCCTCTAGTCTAGGGCTATATTAGACGTCACCAGCCTAAACGTTTCCAACCAAAAGACATGTCGATGTTCGCTATAGACTAGGTCTAGTCGTGATTCATCACGATTTCATGATGCTAGTCACCGCCGTGTGTTTAGTTTTGTGGAAACTAAGGCAACCGAACACGACGATGACGTGCTTTGGATGTGGCCTCCATTTTCTATCACACAATGAAAGGAACTCCTACACCAGTTAAAAAAAATGTCAATAAACCACTCTACTGAACAACAGACAGTAGCTTCCGCCTCGTTCAGAAATAAACCTGCCACTGAACACTGGTATATGCCCAGGCCTATTTAGAGAATGACCTATTATACAAAACAAGGGCGGCCGCTATTTCGGTTATTGACATAATTCGCTGATTGGTGCATATTTTGACCTGACCCGATTAGCGAATAGTCGGCATCTTCGCGTTTTTTTGTTGTGACGTTTTAGCTGGTATCTGACTTGACTAATTATAAGCGGCTAAAATTAAATCAGGAATGTTTCTGTGGCCGAAATGGCTATAATCGTTTACAGTTACCCAAATTAAGATTTTTTATTTGTATAATAGATTATAATTAATCTTAGTAGATCTAATTAAGTATATTAAAAATGAAAGTCATTATTCACCCCCGGCTTCCAGTTCCCCAATGAAGATTTTGTCTCCTGCCCACCGGTTACCCGGCGAGTCCCGCTTGGGCACTGGCATTCCCTGTTTTTACTAACAATTAACGGGCGGGAGACGAAAAAGGCCAGGAGTGCTGAGGTCGAGGAGCTGTCGGTCGTCCAGAAAGTTACTAAATACTTCGATTTTGAGGCCTATCTTGCTAAATTTAAGGCGTCTACTTATCTTGAATATGCACAGTCTGTCTGGTCTGCGTTCAGGAAGAAGGACATTGTACCCATAGAAAACGTCCAAAGGTGTACGGACGAATCAGACGGGATATGATAGAAGTGTATAAGATACTGAAGATGTATTCGTACTACGTTCATTCCTGATTCCCCAAATAATACCTGCAATATCTCCATTGCCTTGGTGACGATATTATGTTTAGTGGGAAAATGTTCTAAATGCTTCGACCGGCTTCTATAATTGAGGTCAAGGAGATAATCACCAAGTCTCCGAATAAGTCGTGTGATTAAGACCCAATGCCCACTTGCCTTTTGTAAAAAATGTGTTGATCAACGTCTGCCGCTGATAATAGATTGCTGAGTGGAATAGCACCACTGTATATAAGCGTATCTGTATCTGATTCAAAAGTATATACTTCGATCTGAGTCTTATTCACTTTTGACGGCACCAAAAAGCTATACAGCAAGATACGGAGAGAAATCCTGCCAGATTATATAAAGAAATATTTTGTCCGGTTCTTAAAAAATTAATTAACCTATTTATAATATATAAACCTGTGAATTTATGTATAAATATGTTTTTGCTATAAGAGCTTAGAAAATGTTTTAATTGTGTTCAAAATGTAAAGCGCCTTAGAGCAATTCAAGTTGCATAAGGCGCTATATTATTATTATTGCAGCAACTACAGAATTATATTGCTTCTGTGGCCTCATGGGCTAGAGCATAGGAGTCCATACGCTGGCACTATAGTAGGAGTCTTCATCCAACCAGGCAACTGGCAAGGTTTTCTCACCACCGAATATGCCATCAATTGTAAATTCTCAATTTGTTTAGAATTAGTCCCCGCGGTGAAGCAGTAAATTACAGACCATATGCGTCTCCATCATTTTAAGTAGCCAGGCCAAGTAAAATAACTGCCGCTTTGGCCATTATTATTATAAGAATAATAATGATAATAATTATTATTATCATCATCATCTAATGCAAAATACCTTATGAATGTCTTAATATTGCTGATACACAATCAGACTAATTCAATGCTACTCAGTGTAGTTATAAAGCCTACTCTTAGGTACTGTGTATCCGCTAGACACTATATTATATATATATTATATTTTCACATATTCAGTTACAAGGATATTTATTATATATAATATCTACAACTATAATCAGCTCACTTGCTAAAATAAACCTTATTTCTCTAAATTGTGGTTACAGTTGTTAAGAAGACGATGTTGATCAAGCCACAGTCAGTATACATACAGATATTTTGTCTCCATGTGGCTGTTTATCTTTTACAAGCCATTACATTTATATAACAGTTATATAAGAAATACAAGGAAGCCCGCTGCGCATTTGTCTACATATCTCGACAGTAGATGTTCGTTATCGATACTGATTGGCAGCCAGGTTCGCGGAAAACATGATGACACTAATTGGTAGTACAAATATGTAATATAATAATACCCCAAATAATATGTCTGTAAAAACCCTGTAATGATTTAAAAGCGACCTAAAATATGTGTTTTTTAGAACAGATTAAAAAAATTCAAGAGACGACGCATTTCTAATATTTGCCGGCAACCTATTCCACAAAGTTGGGGCTGCAACACTAAACGCACAATCACCATTTGACATGAGCCGACACACTGATACCCGCAATAGTATCTGACTGGATGACCTGAGTTTTCGGGTTGACTTTCTAATAGAAACCAGTTCACACAGGTATTCTGGCGCCATATCCTTAATAGATTTAGAAGTTATTAACAGAACCTTGAAATGGATACGTTGTCTAACAGGTAGCCAATGTAGTTTTTGAAGAATTGGGGTGATATGATCATATTTTCTAGTATTTTTTACAATGCGAGCTGCACTATTCTGAATTCGCTGAAGGCGATTAATGTTATAATTAAATATGCCATATAACAGGGAATTACAATAGTCTATACGAGATGTAACAAAGGCATGGACTACAGTTACAAGTGATTCTTGTGTCAAGAATGTTTTTAAACAGTGGATGTTCTTAAGATGGTAGTAGGCAGCTCGGTAAACTGATGTGACATGTTCATGCATGTTAAAATAACCCCTACATTTTTTACTGACCCATCTGTAATGCTGGTGTCTTTAAGGATTTAACACAATGTGGTGATGCCAAATATAAAATATTTGTTTTATTATCATTTAGTTTTAGAAGATTTATAGTCATCCATAGCCGAATATCAGCAATACAATGTTTTAAATTCTTCAAGGAAGAGGAGAAATTTAACTAATTGTCAGGATCCAGTGATATATACAGCTGTGTGTCATCAGCATACAAGTGATATTTATAGATAACCATGCAAGGCTACTTATTCGGTGATGACATCATATAATGTGGAGGAAGGCTGGAATTAAATATCTGTTCGTGTTTTTGTGCACAAAGTGTGTTTTGTTAACCCCCCCCCCACGAATCATAGATAAACGTAATAAAAATTATATCTTTATAGCATAATTAATTAATGTGATTTTCGAATTTTTTAAAACAACTATTTATTATGGTACTTACGTAATTATTCGATAACGGGCCCCTAGCCGATATGTGATGATTGATGTTTTACGGCCACTTTTGTGCACAAGGTAGGCTAAATGGGCCGAGCGACCTCCAAAGGTTATGAGACGAAGTGAAAGACGAAACAACCTTCAGATATGCCTACGCCGGGATTCGAACACGGGTGGTAGTGATCTCTGGTCCAACACGCTACCGCTAGACCACGGAGGCGCCCCTAGCCAATATGTGATTCGTGTTCATGGTATCGTTTCGACATATAGTAATATCTGTACAACTCGTATTATTCGGTTTGTCGTAGGAGGCCGCTAATCAAAATGGAACGACACCAGAGGAAACTTTTTATTTTTGATCTGCCTCATATCAGTCTTTTGGACATAGAGTAGTGTTTAACTGTTAAGCTGTCACAATCATTTTATAAATGGACAGGATAGAAATTATTCACGTAAAAAGATGATTTTAAATAATGACGAATCTTGACGCGATTTGAGGTGGTTACGGTGCTATGTGAAATGTTACTTTATACACACAGACAATCACAAAACATTATGCTAGAGTAGACCATTGTAGATAGTCGACATGATGTAAACGAATCTTAAACGAGAACACACCACCAAATCTAGAATATTAACTTTGTACTTTAAGATAAACATATCAGTTTCTACTAATTGATCAATCTATACCTCAATGTCAATCGTGATAAAACAACGTATTCAATTAATAAACTTTTATTATCATTATAATTTTATTCAGACAGCATCATAAACCGCCAGTCGAAAGAGACCACACACACACACACACACACACCAAACACGCAGAGTACCGGTTGTTGTTAGTTTTATTAAAATATCAGCAAACAGGTGGAAGTTAGGACATTTCTATATTATGATGATAATAATAATAATAATCTGTTTAGAAATGGTGACCACTCAGAGATATGTCCATAAACCTTAATTATCATAGACATAAACCTATATGCGGATAAATATGGGTAGCTCTTATTGCCTTCATTCTTATCAAGCATTTACTCTAAATGGAATTGCAATATTGGAGTGTTTCTCAGCAGGAACATGAAAGAAAATGGAATAAAACAGTAGTTCTATATATATATATATATATATATATATAAATACATACATACATACATACACATACATACATACTTATATATAGTGTAACCTGTCCGCATGAAGGTGATAGTATGCTTTCACGCAACACTTTAGCATCACTGCTGTGCAATTTTATCTTGATATATATATATATATATATATATATATATATATATTTAAGTATGTATATATAACAATGTGCTAACGTTGGCGTATATACAAAAGCTTCACATATGATTTGACTCGCGACTGGAGATCATTGCACATTTTGTTCAGAGCACTGCGTCCACAATTATAAGCGATCCTGGTCAACAACATCACACGACTGGCTGATCCGGACTGGGAAGCGGGCTCGTGGAGTAATACCGGTACAATGGTACTGGCAGCGAACATTAAATAAATGGAATCGATTAAGGAGGGTAGGTGTTTTTAAGACCTCTCGCATTCACGTTTGTACACCAAACTAACACGATCACTATCAGCTGTGTGTGTGTATATAGGTGTGTGTGTGTGTGTGTGTGTGTGAAACGATGTCATGGTATTGGCTATGGGAAGTGAGCCCCAAAAGCCACCCCTTAATGATATATATATATATATATATATATATATATATATGGGTGCGATAATGGTGATTAGTTTCTGGTAGTTAATACAGCCATTCGAAAGTATTGGCTCACATAATGCAATAGTTACTTCTATAACGCGCGCGCGCGCACACGCCCACACACACACACAGCCGCCTCTGACGGCAGGAACACTGCACCGATCCATTATCTACAAATGAATTTTGTACAGAACATTGTCCGTGCCACATCCTTTTCTGACGATGTCCTCTTATTGCCATTGACCCCCGGTGGCTTGATATGTGCTGGCCACGCAACCAGCTCAGAATGGGACCAACTCCGGCACCGTGTGATGTAAATAATGCAGCACTCTGGGATGGATAAATTACTATCATATCGGGTAAATAATGAAATTTCAACATTTTGAACGTTCTCTTCTCTGGACCGCGCATTTGTGGTGAAGGGTCTTTTCGGGATAACGGCTTTCGAGCCACCCACAATAATCGGCCCACTTCAAGTTAAGAAACCGAACACAATGAAAAGACGACTATATATATTTGTTATGGTTAATATAAAATTTTCACTGATAACGCATATTCAACCGCTGATGTTGTGCCTCCCGCATAAAGAATACGCCAAATCCTTCTTTGGCTGATGCCTAGAATTTGTGTCCTTCACCTTTCACATCTTAATAGTGGAATGAATCCGATCACATTGTTCATCACATCCCTGATAAATCCACTGACAGAGGTTTCCCAGTGTGCCACTGAAGTATATGACCTGACTGGACGATTCCAACGGATGACCTAGATTATATGAACCAATCAGCGAAGAGAAAACAAGATAGCTGGCCCCAGTCAATGTCCTACGCGCCTAGGTTGCTCCGACAATGTTTTGCCCTGTGGCATTACTTGTGACCACTGAAGACGACAACTAGCAACTCGTTGCCAACTAAACAGTACAATGTACACCTGTAATTCTGTATGGACATACTGCATTCCTTCATCTGCATGCTAAATACGATGTGATCCATCCTGCTCCATGGTTTACGCCAGCCACAAAATACTATAAATCATCTATTAGAGGACTGAAGTTATTATTATATATAAAACATATGTCTGTGGGAAGGATCCTTCATGGTGAGAATTATGCTGTGTTTACGTTTAGAGATACGATGTTCTAACAAACTATATCAGGTTTTGGGACGGTTAGACTGAACCGTTTGGATCGTTGACGTAATGAATCCGTATCGAAACTGAGGTAAGCCAATGAAGGATGTTATTATTGTTGACATTACAATCGTCATCATGATTATTATTATTTGCACTGATATCAATGAAGGACTAAGTAATAATTCATAAATTCACACACACACATACATATACACGCACGCACACTATCCAGCACTAGCAGCCTAACAGAACTACATGCACAGTCCAATGAGTTGTGTGTCATCCAATATAATTATAAATACCCACGATTTCCCAATAATAAACAAACAAATATCGGTTAGTTACATGCCGAGACACAGCACACTATCAGTGTATACACAGAATCTCTACTCCGAACCAAGCACTCGGTTGTGATCAATCATTTCCACACATTCAACGAACGCTTAATATTTCTCAAAAACCGAGGACTGGTTCTGTTTGGGCACCGACACCACAATAGAAGTGGTCGGTGTAGGTATAAAATTAGAAACGGTGAAAAAATTACCTGTTCAAAGGACTCGGGAGTTACCATTATTGTGACATGCGAACACTCAAACGGAAACGACAGATAACAAACCTGCTGGAAATAACCACTCGCGATCATCCGCGTTGCTAACAGAATGATGGACAAGATAAAGTATTAGTTGATAGCAGCTGTCTAATGATCAGGGATAAACTCTGACTGACATCTCATCTATTACAATGCGTTCAATTCAGGTAATGGTTCCTTTGAACAGACTAACATATTATATATAATATAAAACAATAGGGAATCCGATAAGTATTACCTATCAATGATAACTAAAAATATGGGAGACACGGCCTCGGCGATGAGTCCCCCCGCCAGATTACGTATCATTTATCTTGATAACAAATGACTAGATATACTTGGAGATGTTTTGATAGTTGTCATCAATCCACTCGACTGATCGGTTATGCAAAGCGACAGAAACCACACTCGCAGCCACTGGATGCATCGGACAGACAGACGATGACAGAATCTGCCCCTAGGCAGGGAGCGCGCAGCATGGTAGTCAAATCTGGCAAATCCGGCCAACGGCGCTGGCGCTCCGTCGAAAATAAGCTGCGCATTCCTCCATGTGGCAAGTCCGAAGGTTGTCACTGCGGCAGCTGAGCCGTGGCAAATAGTCGGCAATTTTTCCTGAACACGACAACAACGTTGATATCCTTCACTTGTAGAATTGTATGATATCACATTACAAACACATGGTCAGAAGAGGAGGTGAGGTCCTATCACACTTTAGTGTCTGGGGTGTTATCATTGTCTAACAAAACTTTCTTTCCATTAGCTATGAGCTGCTGTGGTCGGATGTTCCTAATGATGCTCTGTAAAAAAAAAGAGAAACCGAATGAATTTACTTTCCGTCAATATTTCATCGATCTGCTTTTAATTCCGTTAAAATTCATTAAAATTTATTTTAAAAAAAACGCATTCCTAGCAAAGCATTAATTATGGTGGGATATTAATTATCAGATCATGTCAGTTCAAAGCTGATGTTTCAAAATTAAACATATCATTTCTAAATAACTGTATAAAGGCAGTCTAATAATTGAAAATAAATCACAATTAACATAATTATGTTGAAAAGGCAGTTAGTTAGAGCATAGGACTCGTGGCCGAAGGGTCACAGGTTTGAGTCTCTGGGAGATGCTATACTGTCATGTCACAACTGATTCATTCATCCATAAAAATAAGAACCTGACAGGAAGTGATGGCTATGTGTTTGAGTAATGCTTTGTGCCTTTAATGGCAGTATGCGTTGTATGCTCCGCTGGGAGTTGAGATCGAAGCAGGTCTGAGTCAGGGATAATAATATTGTACAGCATCTCAGAACAAGGTTACCTGGTTCTGACACTATATAAACATGCATTATTATTATTATTATTATTATAAAGGCATTTGGAATATAAAGAAATAATCTAGACTAAATCCAAATAATGTTTTTAATTAATATATTAATGCCATAACTATATTCATCAACAGTTATGGTTGCATTAGACAAATGAATATTAATTGTTTATTAAATAATTCTATCATGTGCAAATTTATGACATGTATCAAAGGTCCTAAGTGGTTTTGAAAATTTCAAAGAATATTCCTCTAATCAAGATGGGGAGTTTAATACCAAGCACGCAAGACTTTTGCTCTGTTCATTTTGTATTCGACAGTTCTACCAATTAAAAAGGGTACTATATAGTCAATTTATTTATATTTTTCAAATGATCATTGCATTGTATTATAAAGAATCTTTACGAAATATTGCCATGGGAAAACAGCAAATGATGTTGCTTCTCGCAATAACTAACTATCAAGGTACCCCAGGACAGGCAAGAATAGGGATAGAATTTCTATTTTAAAAACGATACAAAAAGGTAGGTAGTTTAATTTGGTGTTCTTATATTTGCTGTTGTGGTATTTGCTGTTGTTGGATTGCAAAATATTCATCAAACTTAGAATTCTTCATTTGGAAAATGAAATGTTAATGTACTAATTGTTCATTATGAATACAAGATCCAATGTTCGACACACGGAAAAAGAGTTTTATCAACATCAGGGTTGGGGCAATTACAGGACCAAGGTAATCGATTATGATTACATTAATTCTGAATATAATTGATTACATTGTAAAGTAATTATGAATAGAATGTATATCACACAAACATGAATGTGATTCTTCTTCAGTATTCACTCAGTTACTAATTAAACCATCACATGTCTAATTACATATTACACATTGGTTGCCTTGACAACAAGATCACAGCTGGACTGATTTAAGATGTAGATAAACATCCAATTTTCACAAGGACGTTAGGTAAGGTAAGGTCTATATAATATATAGGATAATTAGAATATAGTCAAACCTCCAACTCCAACTACCTCAGTAACTTGACCACCTCTGTAAATGGGCCACTTTGTCACTGTTTTTAAATTAATGTTATGCTTTAAAATTGTATTTTTCTTCTATAACTGGGCCACCTTCACACTTCGATCTTTGCTCTCCGTCTAATGCCCACATTTATCATCTTGTATGTCGACCTGGGGCCAAGATGTAGCGTTGTTTATGTTCACTAACACATGTGTTAATTTAATTGGCTGTTTGCCATCCGACTGCTGGCCAATCAGGGTCGATGCACAATTGCTGGCTGTGTGACTAGCTTGGGGCTTAACCATGTTAATCTGAAATATCTGTTCATATGACTTATAAGAAGCACTGTTTCAACACATTTTCCTTTCATGTTCACAGAACCAATAAACTGACAAATCATCTGTGTATAAATGTGACAACAGTCCGTCAATGGGTAAATCAGTTCTATTGTTATCTTTTGCCTTACATACGAAACCATATCTCTGGCATGATATAACATGGTAAATAATCAAACACCTTGTGTATCTGTGAAGGTAATCTCTGATTCTGATTACATTTACAATGTAATCGATTACATTGCATCTGGAAATGGTGATTACGATTACTTGAGATCATGTAATCGATTACCACACGCCTGATCAGCATACCTTACTGATCTCATCCATTGGGGGTGGACTAACCCTATCCATTGAGCTGTACGATGATGACGAGCTGTCACTATGGAGATCGGCACTGATTCGTCGCCCGGTTAGCGTCTGTCCTCGCGTAGATGACAAGAGCAGCGACTGTAAGAGCTCACAGATGCGTTTGAAGCGACGTGAGGGACCTGAAAGCACCACAGCATTATGAGTGCCATATAATAATAATAGTTATTACAAAACTTCTAATGAGCCAATATCCTTGAAAAGAATTGTACCTGGCCAAACTCCTAGTCCAGGTAAAATATATCTTCTTTTTAATACTCTGATACAATGGCACACAGATACACACACATTCACACAAACACAAAGTTCCACTATGTTTCTTTATGAAAGTATTTGTACATTGCATAGTTCTACTAAATCCTAAAGCTGAATGCAAAACATTACATATTAACCAGTGATGAATTTTTTCAACCAATGGCATGACTGTGGGCATGTACTGCCAAGCAAAAATCCAGATTTCCAGATAAATCCGGGAAAATTTCATTGGTGATTAACTAAACATATCAGTCTTTGGAAAACCGATAATATTATTTATGAATATATTAAAATGACTAACCTGATAATAAAGTGAAGGTAACGCAGTGCATTTTTGGTTCGCCATCTGCTTCACCTTTAGGTGGTGCTGCTATGTCGACCTGAAACTTGACGTTGCGAGTGAACATCGAGCTTCCGCTGGAACGACGATACTCTGCCCTGAACGAGGTAGGAGACAAGACGCTGTGACTCAGGTCTGGTGTCTGAAACACAATCATGTCACCTTACAGGCTGAAGTCCCAGAAACGATTCCACACGAAATACATTTTTTCCTTCACCAATCCTATTTAGATAGCAACCCCCCATTACAGTCAGACACTTGACCAGAAACAGGCAACAGAAAACAGCTACAACTTACACAGAGGAATGCGTGAACCAGGTCCGCCTTTATTTGACTCAGTGGCTTGTCTTTAATCATCACAAAGTAATGCTCTTCTTTTTCAGATCCCATCAGAGCACCGAACCAAGAACGTTTACTCATACTGCAAAATGTATAACGCGTCATGGATCAGTGTAAAATTGGGCTAATCTACAAGGTTTATACGGTGTAATATAACAATTAATGTGATGGGATTATTTGAATACAGCAAATATAATGAATGAGTTAAAATTATTCTTTACACAGAAGGAAGATTGTAATATAGATATAGATGAAAATGGCAGACAGCCAAGGTTGATTATAACTATATTAGCACACAGCTTTAAAAAGAAAAAGCTCACTGTGTTTGTGAAACATAAAAATAACTCTTATTGTCTCCTGTTACGGTGTGGTGTATATACTTACTCTGGAGAAGAATCCGGTGCTGAGGTCACGTCCTCATTGGTAGAAACTAGTAAACACCAAGCGAAAAACAGTTACTCCATGCAGAAAACACACCAATGCAAAATTACAATTCTATCAACGAAGTCTTACATTTTCTGAAGGCTCATTACAGTTAGATATGAAACATCTTTAGTGCACATACAATATAATTAATTTGTAATTAATTTGTGGCTTTTACTGCCAGCAAATTACCAGCATACAATCACATCATGAATGAAATATAATCAGAAATATTACCTTGAAATTTCCGCCGATGGAACCTAGGTGAACCTAAGAAACTGTTCTTGATGGTATGTAGACGTGTACGCCATGGTGTCGTGGCTGCTGTAATAGATGGAGAGCCTGGTGGCGTTGCAACCTGACTTTCGCTGGGAGTTGATCTCAGTGAGGTCGCTTTTGGTAGCGGTAATGGGCTCGAGTTGGGCGAAATTGCTGGACTCAAGCTCTGCAGGCTATTCTTACGCCTGTAATAAAAGCAAAGTAATCAGCACATGTCGGCAAATTGTCAGTTGATTGAATACTTTAATTTGTTATTACTACAGAGTTGTTTTTGACATTCAGCTACTATGGATGAGTGATGATGATGATTGATGTTTTATGACCACTTCTGTACACATGGTAAGCAAAATGGGCCGAGCGACCATCAGCGGGAATGAAGTGAAGTCAAAGATGAAACACCCTTCAGATATGCTCACGCCGAGATTCGAACTCAGCTGGTGGTGATCATCATCATCATCATCAATGATGATTGGTCTGATCCTTGTGACAGACAATACATCTTAATGAAGTAAACATCCTTGATACTTAAATTTGTCAAGTTCAAGTTTATAATAAATGAAGACATTTAAACTGGGAAGCAAACAAATCTTACTATTTATAACTCAACATCTGTGTGTGCTTGTATAGAAAGAAGGGAGTTTGCGAATGTTGTACAACAAATCCCAACACAGACAACTGCTATTCTAACTGCTGTACTTCTCTAGTGATTTCTCTCACCAAAACATGACCCTTATACTAACAACTTTGAAACTAGCCAAGTTTGTTGACCAGATTTCAGTTTTCCATAATCTACTCACACTGATCGAAACGACTTCATTTGGAATCGTTTGTAATTAGTTAGAGAATGAGATGAAAATGGAATGTTTGTTACATCCTTGACCGTTAAAGAACTGTCCGGTGATACTATTGTCCATATTTCATTATGGCTTACCACCACCCCCCCCCCTACCAACTACCAATTTCTCTTTTAGTAACAAACTTATAAAAAATAAAAAACATCTTGAAACAACAATGTAATATATATGTTGCCCTCCTCCCCAATACAGTTGGATCAACACAGTCTAAACCCAACTTCATTTGCATCAATACAGTGGGTAGAGCAATGCATTGCAAAACTGCAGGTCACAGTTCAAATCAAATCCAGTTACCTGTTTTTGTGGGATGTTTCTGTAGAACATGTCCTGGGTTTGACTAGTGTAAAGGTCTCACTCACTCATTCACTCACTCACTTCCCAAATAAATCCCCCCTCAGCTATATATCCCAGATGTGACCACTGCTAAGACTAAACAAACCACCCACTCATTCACTGACTCACTGATCCCTCCGAGACTCAATATTTAAATCCGTTTTGGGGATACTCTTCTTTCTGATGGTCACCATTAGACAAGTTATCGGCATAATCAATCCTGATTGAGATACGTACATGTGACAAACGGCTAATGCTCTCCGCGGAGCGACTGGTGATCCTTCACTGAGGTTACCAAGTACAATCCTGTTGACATAAGAAAGTTTGCTGTTAGTTCAAGAAAAGTAAACAGATTTCTATTAGAAACATAAAATTCTCATCCTGACCATCTAAGTGTATCTTCTAACATGTACCACGTATGGGAAATTCCATTTTGGCATTTGACAGCAAAAGATCACATCAGAAATGATCAGATTATCATAAAGTATATAATTAAGAACAAACTGCTATGAACTTATTAAAATTAGTTATTCTGAAGATCTTTACCCATCCCATAATCTGAAGATAGGTGAGCTGTGTAACAAGCAGGGTTGGCATTGATTTAATCAAGATATTTATTTTTTTAGATTATCTTACTGCCAGTTGATTTAACTGTATGTATATTAAATAAAGTTTAAATCTGTACATAACAGCTTTGCTTTAATTATTTAGAAATGCTAAGAATGAAATGTTCAGCCTATTGGGTATATTATCATATTCCACATATTTATTTATTTTCAGAATTACATCTTATGAGATTGTCGAGAATGTTGAAATTTAAAAAAAATCTGATTTAATCTAAAAAATCCAATATATTCGAAACAAATCATGATTTTTTCCAACCCTGGTAAGAAGTGAGATAATTATCTTAACACAACGTTTCTCTACAGGATAAAAATAATTTTGAACATTTTCTTGTTGAAACACTGCAGTGAAATTATTAATTCAATTTAAAAAGTAGCAATTCAGGGCATATAAATACGCATTATGTGAGTGACATTTTACTTTATGTCACCAAAGAAAGATATTTCATTCGGGTGTTCGGTATAGTTTATTTTGGTTTTAACTGACATCTGAATATCTGGTATCTTAAAGAAAGACCAAACTAGCACTGAAACTATAGGAAACCCCCTTTATGACATAGTGCATATGTTGTGATATTCTGAACAATGTGTTGAAGACTGAACCACACACACAGCCTGGAACTGAAGAGTACAGTGACTAGAACATCTTTATGGTGATTTTGTGCTTCAGAAATATATATTTATTAATATTTTTGGTGATAACACAATGGAAATCATCCCCATAAGAATATTGAGCAAAGTTTCAGATTAATGAAGTAATGAATTTTCAAGTTGTCAAGTTATTAATTAATATATTAAACAGATATGTTACATATTTTGAAATTCCAATGACTGTTTGGTATCATAACAAGATTAATAGGAGATCGCAGTTTGCATACTTTTTTCGGGATCATCAATACAATAGCTTCTGAGTTGACACATCTTCATGTTAAATCTATACATTTCACATACTTTCCTAAACAAAACAGCCGTAAATAATAATAAATAACAACAAATCAATCAGATCATCAATATATGACAATAACGATGAGATTGAATATTACAGCATTAACCGAGATTGTTTTTTTCTATAAGTAACATCACAGCACACCCAAAAATAATGAAGTCACACTATAAAATGGTTCAATAACATGATGTGATGACATCGTGATTTCTACTATATTATCGTTTATCATGATCAGCATTTGTTAAACCATAAATATTATGATTTAGAGAGTTTTTCCCTGTATGCCGATGATTCGAGTGAATTCCAATTTACCAGCATGGACAGTTAAAATCAATGCATTAAGACGACCTAACCAAGATTACAGAACCTACTCACTTTGGCTGACCGTTCAACTGTACTGAGTCTATCCTCTTTCTCGGTGGATCAACTGTAAGTAGTAAAATACGATCTGTACCAAAATGTTAATGATGGCACTGGAGCACGAGTAACATACTGATCATCTATTATTGCCTAATAACATCACTGATGGGGGGAGATGAAAAGTCACAAATGGCACATTTTCAGTTGAATTATTTTCTCAATAACACATAATTTCCGGGTGTCAAATAATTGACATCGTAGAGACCTGCCTGCCACGCTGTGCTATGCATTGATTAAGCTTTTATAGTAGTAGTATTTGGTGATAAAAAAAACCCCACAGTTTCTTAGAAGTTGTCGCTTAGCGGATAAAAACCCCAACTATATCGTAACAACAAAGGGTCAAACACACTCCCTACATTCACTAATATTGATGATGAATGATAATAACACGTCTAATCTTACTCCATCAAAAAGACATTTTATATCCTATCAACTGGAGTCAAAATACATAAATGATGCATGATGTAAGTAAACAAAAATGTGAAAATAATGTTAATTATGGAATGATCCCTAAGGCACATCAATTTTCAATCATCCCACCAGGATCTTATCACCTCACTTAACCAATGTAAAATGATGCCATGAATTGAGTACAGGTCTATACAGTGACAGGTTCAAACAATATTCCCTCTGGTTGACCTGTGCTCAAACAATACGCACTGGTGATTCTTATCAGGTGCTGAACTTTGTATGAAATTCTGTCTGAGTTTAAGCAAAAAAAAACATCCCCTCAAAAATCTATGACTCCATAAACTGATACGACACATAAGCAACATAATCTGTCCTCACAGGATTGTCCTCAGAAGATTGTAGTTATTTCTGTGGTCAACAAAATTTAGAAGGCTAATTACTGGCATAGTAATGCTAATAATGGATTTGGAGGAACTCAAATGACCAATTAGAAACACAACGTTCACTAAGGTTATATAGTACACACACACACACACACACACACAATATGGATACTAATAACCTTAACAAACAGATCTAACAGCCATTAGAAAAAGTGTCAGTATTTTAAACATCTAAAGGGAACAAAAACATAGCAATTTATTGTCCTATGTAGTGTAACGCTTGTTAAATATAACTGTGTCCTTCAAAAAAGCATTGTATTAGACAGATTTTCAAACTGAGACTTGTTTAGCTCCAAACGGGGCATTCCTTTCAATGTCAATGGATGAGCAATTGGACATAGGATACAGATTCTGTGTGTGGATGCTGTTAAAACATACACGCATTAAATGAAAAAGACAGGCAATTACATCACTGGTGACTGGTGGATAATTTGTGAGGAATGTCTTGAGATAAATGGTGGCGTAGCAAGAACTGTTTGAGAACCACTCATGTAACCGTTGATATCTTCAAGAACGAGCAACACCGCTTGGATGAACAGCACTAATGATGGAATGCGCTAATACCTAAAAGTTGACACAGAATGTTTCTTACTTGGTACGTGAACTAGAGAAATCAAACCTGATTCCGATTTGGCTTTGATTTCCTCATCATCCTCACAGGATGGATTACGCAACTTCCGGTCCAACAGCAAGAAATAGATCACCTTCTCCGTGTTGTGCCTGCAACAATTCAACACAACAAGATGTACTTCAATCAAGATGGGAAATGTTAATGATAACAATTTTTCTGTATACTGAGTATACTATATTATTTGTATAACCGCAGACCTGTGGTATATACCGGTTCAGCTGGCCACCCTCTAAGAAATAAAAAAATTGGCCTGAAGCCTTTTACTGATGGATGAAACATCACAGCATTCTCATAACCTGCAGTGATTTGTCTCATCAACTACAACACAGATTCTTGTACAACTAAGACCCACTATTTTGCCACAATACCAACAGTTTGTGGATAGAAAAACAAAACCGATCCCTACGTAATATTATAAATCAAGACCACATGATAATCGCCATTCTAATTTCCATGTCTGCTATCTTACTAAAATAAATATAACCTAGGTTTAAATTCAGGATCACTGAAGATAAATTGTAATTTTTACCCTAAAAGAATGGTGAAAAAAGGTATTAATGAGACGTATTCTTCACTTCTTCATCTTCCAATATTTTAAATTAACATTTCTCAGCCTATTTTCAAATACACACATTTCAAGTTATTTAGCTGATAATGCCAAGTACTAAGATCTAAGATTATTAATTGTCACAAATCTCCTTGCCATGCTGTGCAGGAGATCGGGGGTTCGAATCCCGGCCATGGCAATATAGTAGGAGGAATTTTTCATCCCGACCAGGCAACTGGGAAGGTTTTCTCCGTCGAATATGGCGTCTATTGTAAATTCTAAATTTGTTTAGACATTAGTGCCCAAGGTGTGGCAGTAAATTACAGACCATACGCGTCTCCCTCATTTCAGGTAGCTAAGCCACTTAAAATAACTGCCATTTCGGCCATTATCATTATTATAATCATACTTGGGTGTAAGTAGTTCTGATATGAGTCTCTCTTTATCTTTGAAGCATTGCAAGGAGTTCATCGTAGCCAGCACATCAGGATCGACGTCATCGGCACTGGGTATGACCGATGTCTGAAAATTAAGAGGACCACATTGAAAAAAGCAAAATGTTTCAGTACATACATGTTAGATGGTGAATAGTGATTGAATTAGCTGTTAATTGTATGTAACAGAAAGCTGGCATACAGGCTCTTAATATTCATAATCAACGGGAAAAAACAATTCTGATGGACAATTTCTTTTTTTAATGAGTATAGATTATGGATGTACGCATTCAAGGTCAACTTTATCCGTAACGGAAATAGTTCCCGGTTGAATTATGCGAACGAATATAAATCTATATGCCACATTAATGAACAAAATCATTATGCCATTTACCAGAAAATGTCCAGCATTACTCTCATTTATAAATCATTGCTTACTTCAACATCACTGAACAATTACGATGATTTTATCATTATCAAAGCTACGGCAAACCAGAAGATTTGCAATATAGATAATATAATATAAATATACTTAACGATGCTATAAACCGTGAACACAATATCAATGTTAACAACGATTAAGCCCAAACTGGACGGTACAAATAGAAGAAAACAAAGATACGAGAAAACTAATACACAAGGAAACGAATACAGAAGAAAACAGATAAACGAAGAAACAAAACATACAAGTTTGCCGTACTTATCATAGTATCATTGTGCTATGAAATAGATTCATTAAAAAATGACCTTCTAAAGAAAGACTACTTAAATTATGGCTGGGTATGTCTCGACATTGAGCATCAAATGACCGTCGGATGGCAGCTGTTCCCAAATCTGCCTAAATTTGACTTATAAGTTAAGAATTTAAAATAAATTAAGGTAGGGATTAATATCCAGTTTTTTTAATGAATTGCTTGCTACATGACACACGCACACACACACACAACCATATGCTGCAACAAGAACAAACGGTAGACCCACAAACATGACACATAACTGATCAAATATTATATCATGGCTGTATATATATATATATATATATATATGTATTATTATTATAAATAATATATAGTATACAGTAATATGCACTAAAGCTAAATATTTACAGTACATATGACAAAGCCAGTGGGAGAAAATGCACTCTCTCTCTCTCTCTCTCTCTCTCTCTTATATATATATATATATATATATATATATATATCCTTTTATTTGTAAAAGCACAAGAACTGCCTAAAACATAAGTCATTTTAAGCAAAATTTGATATATTTCCTGTTTTTATGTATATTTTTAAACTGATATGATAAAGTAGTTATTTTATTGAACATGATTAGGCACTGACGCAATAACTGATGAAATAAATGCCGGAGATAAACACAGAACAAAACAGGACATGATTATGGGACAAAATAAAACACAATGAGGTTATACATTGTACGAGGTAATCAACGCACAACGTATGGTGTCTACAGTGGAAGATTACTTGTGGAATGTGCATGATAAAAAGACGGATCACATAAGACACACACGCACACCGTTTCCCAGCAGGAGGGAGTGAGGTATTGACATACAGACAATGCTACGAGTGCGCGTGTCCATCCGTTTACCTGTACCACCTGCCCCATTGGCAGCTCTAACTCAAGGGAACCTTGATCCCTAGAACAATGAATGTTATACGTCACTTAGAGCAACACGTTGACAGAATATAGATAAACTCCATCATCTGGCACACAACATCCATCTCAAAGCCAGCGAAACTCTCCAACTTGGCATTTCACTGATGGCTGAAAGCTTAAAACATCTCTAAGCAGCCTTAAGCAAACACACCGTTACTTGTGTCTTAAACAAAACAGCCTGAAACAAGTCTTAGTCAAGTGATGGCCTTACGCTACTCATAATCGGCACCTATGTGATATGAACTGAAAACTGCAGAAGAACTGCATTAAAGTCAACAGAATGAGTGAATCTCTGAAATGAAACTGAAACTCGTGGGAAATTCCACCTGCCAATGAGAAACAATAATCGCACAAGAGTCACCTGTACATGCATAAAACAAATGCACTACAGTACACATGTCAGTCAGTACAAGAGTTCACCGAGCTCTAATATCATAAACTAGCAACTAGTACACTGACGACAGACAGACACGTACGCATACATCACGTCACACTGTATAAAGCAGGACGTTGAGTTTTGAGCGAATACTGGTAGCACAATTCTTATCACAAAACTAGCTTTTAGATTTAATTAGTTTAGTTTAATTATTCAAACACATGATCTGTAATACATTAGACAATTCGCTAAATATATAATGCTAATGGGATTTTAAAACACTGAGAACACCTCAACATGAATGGGTTCTTAATCAAAAAGACTTTTTAACCCTGAAGTGGCAAATATACCAAAAACTTGCAAAAGTCAGTGTATTGGCTAGCAACTATTCTGTCCATCATTTATCATGAAGAGTTTCAGCAAATAGAAGATTAATCCAGAAGTACAGAAAATGTGAGTTAGAATAATGAATTTAATTCCTGAATTGGCCTAGAACACACCAATGAGCACCAAAGATCTTTTGACTGTCATAGCCAAGACACACTACAGACCCCCAGCTAATAGTCTAACCCATGGCCTAATGGTCTCGGTGAATAAAACAAGACGGGAAATTTAAACAATGTCTATGACTGGCTTTCGCTAGCAGAGGATCTTCAAAAAACCTATTTTATTATTATTATCATGTAGTACAAAATATATAACTAAACCCTCCCTTCGCCTTCACTTACTATTCATTTATGACCACGCACTAACTGATGATAATAAAAATAATAATAATAATGTATATTTATAAAGCGCCCTTACTAGCAGGAGCCATTCAAAGGCACTGTACAAATAATACGTAATATAATAATACCCCAAATAATATGTCTGTAAAAACCCTGTAATGATTTAAAAGATAATAATTATTTATCTGTAAAGCGACCTTAAATAGGTGTGTTTTTAGAAGAGACTTAAAATTTCCAAGAGACGACGCATTTCTAATATTTGCCGGCAACCTATTCCACAAAGTGGGGGCTGCAACACTAAACGCACAATCACCATATGACTTGAGCTGAGACACTGGCACCTGCAATAGTATCTGACTGGATGACCTGAGTTTTCGGGATGACTTTCTAATGGAAACCAGTTCACACAGGTATTCTGGCACCATATCATTAACAGATTTATAAGGTTTTTAACAGAATCTTGAAATGGAGACTGACATCTGACAGTTACTTGACGGATTTCACCTATTATATATACACAATAGGCCGGCATTTCAATGATTGAAATGAGATTAACTCTTGATGTTGTTTTCATCAGACATTTTCATCATGTTTGGATAAATTTCACAACTGATTTTCCCCACCAATCGCTGAAATAATGCAACCAGCAAAAAGCGTACTTAGAGATGCTGCCAGGAGCATCCTCCAAATGATTGTTTCCCCGTAAGTGCTGAATCCAGTCTGTCTCAAATACAAAAGGCAATCGTTCTGATGCGTAAGACCAGTGGATTTTTATACCAGGCAGCTAGTGTTAGTCACCAGTCACTGGCTCATTTTCAGCAAAAGACTTTTTTCAAACAGTATTTGACACATCTCATCGGTGAGACTTTTTCTGAACTAGTTGACGTTTCGTGTCGGCAAAAGACTTTTTACAAACTGGCTGACACAACTCATCAGGCTGTAGGGATAGCGTTTGGTTAGAAGGAAGGACATACAACATAACGGCAGGAACGTTTTCAAAATCTAAAGATGGCAGATTTCAACTGGAATTTTGTCGTTTTGTTTGTTTGTTGTGTTTTTAATTTAGTTTTTATGGCAAACTCGATCCTGGACATACATCGGAGGATCAGGCTCGTTTTCTATGAAATACTGGATGAGAAGCAAAATTTTGGTAATCTCTGGATGATGAGTTTATGTTATATGGAGATCGGGTCTTATTGTATGTAACGTGAAAGTCAGATAACTATATGGATATCATGTATGTTATGTGAAGATCACGCGGAGATCAGGGAGGTTAGGTGCATGTCAGGTTAGGACATGAGGAGATCAAGTAGGATATACAGAAGATCAAGAAGGGCTAGGTGAAGATCAAGTAGTTTATATCATTGATCACATGATTTTTTTGTTTGAGTCCTGGCACTGATTACATCTGGAAAACATGGCTGGAGGGGGGATGTTAGACATCAGGGAAATACGGCGATCAGGTTAAGCATCTCACGGAGACAGGTAATAGTGGGTATTGAACCCGAATCTAGAAGTATACAGTGCACTCTGCTACCAACTATGCCACAATAGCACTTTAAGCAGGTTACAATAAAAATCCGGTATGTTGTATGGAAATCAGGAAGGATATGATTCGATGATGGGTGGTACATGACATCTCAGTGAGGAAAATCAAGCAGATTATGGAAAATCACACAGCTTACAATACAACAGCGACACAATGTTAGGCTGCCTGTTAATGTACCACAGTTGATAAGCCACAGAATTTGTCTACTTAAAGCCCAACTAATATTAAAGCTATCACAACTTACTTACTAACAAAGAGCAAAGCTAACAAACACACACATACACACACACACACACACAGAGACCCCGCTACACACATACTACATTACATTATACCTATAGGATGTGGAGTATAAAGGATACACACACAACAAAGCCTAACAGTAGCCTACACAAACACAATAAGACATACTAGTCCCAAGTTGAGACTAAAAATAAACCCGACACATAATAGCTGCTCCTGATATGCCAATCTTGGATTAAAACCAAATTTCTACACCCCCCCCCCCATGAAACAAAATAATAACGTTTAGTGTTCTTTAGAGTTCAAAGATAGGTAGGAGAATACCTCCGAAGCCCTTTTTCGTGGATACTATATATGCAAATTGGGTGGGTTATTTGTGAAAATCTTTTTAGTTTTCCCGAGATCATCCCAAACTAATGGAAAAAGACAAAATGTCATGAAGCAAACAGATGGGAGATTTCAGTGGCTCAACATAAAGGCTACGAATTACAGAACTAAATTCTTTTCAATGGATTTTCAAGGGTAATTAAATGGTTTTGTTTTCTAGTGAATTTCTCCCCAAAATAAAATTTTCTCAAAATGCTAATAATGTGTCAGCTTTCTGTTCACACCTAGATTTATCCAGCTATCCTACAACACAACAATGAGACAAGTAAACACACAGAAAAACCTGTCTTATGAGACCACTCATCTCATCTTGTTAGTCAATATAGTTGGTTGTTTAAGAGTAGGTTTGGGGCAGATAAAAGCAGGCACAATTATGTTTTGGAGTGTTCAGGTCAGGTGGTCGCACTAACAGGTTTTTCTGTATACGATGAAGCAATGAGAAGTTCCAAGATACTACATGATGATGCATAGGCGGCGCTGTCTACCTGTACTACTTCTTTCATTGGCAGCTCGAGTTCGACATCTGATTTGGCTCCGCTGAAATTAAAGATGGACATCGGACAACACTATTAACATGACCAACACTTGCCAGAGTTCAGGTGTCTCAAATTATCAACATGGTCTAATTAGCATCAACCTGCCTCCTCATTACCAAAGAAGAAGATAACAGGTTAACACGCACCATATTTTATGCACGATTCGAAGCAATACATGTTTAGTAACACTGAGGTCATTGCAGATCCAGTGTTTTGATTGAAAAAATAAATGTCAAAATAAGACTAAGTCGTGAAAATCAAGGGCATCGAAAGATTTTTGGAATATTACGTGTACATATTCAGAAAATACAGGATTTGTATGATGGTGATAAATCACATGGAAGTTGTCTCCTGAAGACGACAAAGAAATAAGGTGTTTATGATGTTTCTAGATTATCTTTTGAAATGTTCAACTGTGCTTGTACACTTCTCTAAGTTTAGCCAAGGAGTCATCATACAAAATTACATTGGAAGTGCCCTTAAAAGCATCTTGTTCAATGATTAACAAGCACTGGATAAGATAATAATAATATTAATAAAAATAATACAGTAGGCCCCCATTATAACACACTCGTTGGGGCTCACAACCTGTTGACCACGTCATAGGTGGACCATGAAGTGAGACAGAGCACTGTTGGGTGGGCGATAATAGGGAGTCCATGTATTCATCGTTTTGCATCATCCTTTAAGATTTCAAACAACTGTTTATTTCATAAATGCTTGTGGTAATTGTTTAATCATTTGTTAACTTAAATAAATATATTACCTCAGTGTTTGTGTGCAAAATTCCACAAAAATTAACAGCCATGTTGGATTGGTGATATTCATCCACTGATGCAATATGATCAAAACACAGGTCTTTTATACACAAAATATGATTCCTAATTGCAATAAATAAAACATAAGCAATAGCTGTGAATTACCAAACAGAATCAAACTTATTTAGTGGGTGGAGTCACACAATAATTGAGGGTTGTGATTGAGCTATTTGTTTGGCGGATTAAGCCAAGGTGGTGTGTAATTAAGTTTGTGATCAATAAATATACTCCTGTGTAAGTTGTGGCCATTGGTTATGTTCTTTCACATGTGAATTAAAAACTGTGAAAATGCATTCAAATTATTTCGAAAACTGTTATCGTTCAGTGGCAGATTTCATGCCATATGGCGTAAAAATGCTCTGTTGTGGATTCCATGAATCGGGGTCCAAGGTCTCACTGTGTTAAATCCAATTTCTAGTTACAACGGACAGTGGTATAACTGGGGCCTACTGTACCAGTTAATACACAGTGACCCAAATCCCCAAATCTTCATAATTTACTATGGATTTTTCAGAGCAAAACCACATTACTCAACAGCGTTAAACTATTGTACATATGTTTGTACAGAATTGAATATTAATTTCCATTTTCAATAAGCATAATTATAGAGCAGCAACACTTAGTAGGCAATTCTAGCACCATCGTAACACCAACTTTCTCTCCACTGGTTTCAGCCGGACCAGAAAATAGCAGGAGTAAATTCGGAGTTTGAAATAATTTCCATTGAAACACACATCAAATATGGCGCAATTAATTACAGGCAAGGGTGCAAGTCAGTAAATTATCGGTAGGCATGGACAATGCGGTGCGAGACGAAAAACATGTATGGCTGGCTTCTGAAACAATAACAGGTAGCTGCTGATGGGATTGATCATGCAATTTTGTGCATGTTTATTTGGGATGTCTCACTGTGAAACGGTAACTCCTTTGGCTAAAATATAACCTAGAGAATGTACCATGTACAAAGGAAACAAACAATTTGTGTTGTGAGCAAAGAAGAAACAAAGAGGAACAAAATATCATTAATGAAAGTCAAAACATAAAAAATCCGAGGCTTCATTATAGTCTGAATTAATGGTCAGTGCTCTAAGGACTTTATATTTTTTAATATTGCAACACAACACCATACCCATCTATACTGATATGAGATAGGGATCTAACTCGTTCAGACTCGATAGTATGGATCGGTACATTCTAGAGCCACTGCCATTTCCTTGGGGAGTATATCAGATTCCTAGTTTGTACTCATGTTTGGCTGGATCAACCAATCTGTATGCAAATAAAAGGATGAAACGCCTGTATATCCCGGTTAGGCGGTGCTTAACAAGCAACAGCTTGGGGATACTCCCCGAAACACAAACAAGCAATATCCTCGGCTCTGGTCACCCCCCTCGACACATGCCAAGTGGCCACTCCCTAGGGGAACGTCATGATCAGACTAAAGCCTTTGATCGATGGTTGAAATATCCTTCAAACATATCCCACCCCAGGACTTCGAATCCATTGCCTGGATCCCAGTCTACTGCCGAGCTCTCACAAGCACTGGCTCAGAGAGCAGACGAATGAACAGAGTGGGAAATGGTAATGCGAAAGTTAGCGATGGCTCATCTAGTGGGGAGGGTAAGCAATGGAAAAACGTCCTTAGAGCACTGAGATGGCAACATACTGCAAGGTCTGTGAGAAGATAACATCGGATACGGTCAATATCATGTAATGAACTGAAAACGTTTATAATTCTAATATTATTACCATAGTAACAATCACTATCTTTTACGGTGTACAATCATACCTCTGTGTATTACAGTGTCCATGAATTAAACTGTGATATATAAACTAATACACAGCCACACATGATAACAATGGACCTCCCACACCTTGAATCTTTGGCAATCCTATATTTTATTTCTTTATAACTATCTACATGAAGTTATTATATATATATATATCCAACTTAGTTAGCAACTTAATAAAAGCCTATCTCTATCTTCTCCACTTTTACAAAAGGCGCTTTGACTGATTTATTATGACATATATATATATATATATATATATATATATATATATGATTTATATATTCTTTCTAGACCTAATCCCACATATTGCTATGCCATCAGTGAATACACATAAGTTTAAAAAAATCGCCTGCATGCTTTCAAAGACAGATCAATAATATGGGTCTGATCTGGCGTCTATTGATCCTGAATTCAATCAATTATGACAGGAAGGTGACTGATGGTTAGCCAACAGTGTAGCGACTTCTTGAATTTTTCAAATCTCCTCATAAGAACCACCTGTTTACAGCTGCCTTTTTCTCTTCGAGTTAAACAATATCCACCTGTCAACATTTCTAAACTTGAGATATTTCACATTGGGATTTAACTGTACAGTGAATTCGACTGACTGCTGCTAGACGGTGCTTTATTAAATCTGCATTATTATTCAAAGACTAAATCGATACGGGAAGTTTGAAGCATTAGAGCCATTATGTATTTTCACTGACTGTCAGCAAATGCTTAGTAATAAGCTGGATAAAGAAGCTTACTTCAAGATCTTACTTTATGCATTAATAATTGACTGTGAGAAATTAGAGATCATTAAATATGTACTTACGCGACAACCCATGGATGTCTGTGTATCTGTTCTAACTGTTAACAAGACAGGAAGAAAGAAACATTCGTTAGACAATAATTGAATATGAAGAAGATTGAAGATGATAAAAATGATGATGATGATTTCTTTAATCACATACAAAACCACCTTAATTGGACATAGAGATAACAGAGGGAAGATTCTCAGAAATCTAACAGAGTGAGAATAGAAGAAGAAAAAAGCTCAAGTATTCTCTGAGCTCCTGATAAACAGGACCAATGTTAAAATCAAAACAAACAAGACAGTTATTATTCTTATGGCTTCTGATGCTCCAGTCGCAGATATTCCGTATTGAAGTGATTGACATGTGGAGATTTTCAAAAACATATAATCAACAGGCCCAGAATGCTAAATCAGTGCATCGATGCATATCACATGGTGGAGTACAGAGTAGACATTATGAGTGTATCACTCGCTATGTGATCATCCCTATACTAAACATTAGCAGTGGGCAAAAGGCAGTGTTCATACCATCTTAGTAAAGCAATAAATATTCAACCGTATTTGGGAAAATTTAAACAGATTCTGTAAAACACCACTACAGCTTTGCCAATAATTCTGATAATGGCTCAGTAAA
Organism: Paralvinella palmiformis; assembly: GCA_025642065.1. Lineage (NCBI taxonomy): Eukaryota > Metazoa > Annelida > Polychaeta > Terebellida > Alvinellidae > Paralvinella > Paralvinella palmiformis. The sequence goes on along the minus strand of JAODUP010000761.1, from coordinate 171,144 downwards.
ATCTGGGATAGTAAATTGATTCGAGAAATGTTTCCGAACAAAAGTGACACCAACCGAGTCTGTGCAGGACAAAGGATCAGACGAGACGAATAGACTTAATACAAATCAATGTATCCGACCAGGTTCCCATCCCATGCATGACGGTTCGCCAATCAGACCATATCAATTAAAGCTACCCAAAACACATTCTGCCAACATTGGGAACATTATGGCTGCCAGTTGAGTGTGTCACGTTTTGACATACTAAACAAGAGGGACATAAAACAAGAAGTAAGCTGGAATCACAAACAACGCCATCAGAATGTTTTCTGCATCGTGACAAATTTTATTGCAATGTAATATATCATTTTAGCATTAATGATTAGCATGATTTAGACTAGGATCTAAATTAGGTATTGTTTTAGAACATAATCTGGTCGTGAATGTTTTAGATAATAAAGCCCAGCATTAGGATGTTTTAAAACAATCAAAATATAACAAATAACTTTCTTTACAAATTAATCTTTTGATAAAAATATTTGCGCACTGATCCAGTTTAATAACATTGATGAAGATGAACAGTGGCAAGAATAATAATGATAAAATATTTTTGACCTCCAACATAATGTTTTCACACACCTGCACACACAAACACACACACCCATATTATGACTACTTTCCCTATATCTTTTTTTCTATATGCAAAAGCATGATTTTTCTTCCATGACCTCTTTCCCATATATTTTGTCCCCAGTCACTCCCATTGTATCACCATTAACAACGCCTTAACACACAATCCTCTATAGGCTGCGTCACAAAATGTTCCATAAGAGCGACAACAAGTGACAAAGAACACGTCTCCTTACTGTTAATCTCTTATTGGGATCCGTCTCTATCATCCCCCTCAACAGATTCTGGCAGTCCGGCGGTACGAAGTGCGGTATGTGGAACACGCCTCGTTTGACCTTCTCCAGCAGCTGACGAAGATTGTCGTCATCGAATGGTAAGGCACCCTAGAAAACGGTTGGCATTAGGTTAGTATACGTGGTGTGATATTGCACCAGCTGTGAGGCGACAGATACACGACAGCTTGCAAGTGTTTGGAGTTTGATAAACCCCTCCCGATTGTCAAACAATACGAGACATTTGGAGTCGAAAGTTAAATAAGGTTGAAATTTCTTAATTCATTTTATTTTATCGCTCTGTACTATTATTGGTGAAGATACTACATCTGAGTTGAGGTTACTGATGGTTTGTATTTATGTGGTGAATGACCAGTTTGAAACATGAAAAATACACAAGAATGTTTTACGAACTGAATCTAATTTTGCTTTGACAAACAATTTGCCTGATAAAACAAACAAAAAATACATCAACTAACATCACTGATCATCTTAATAACAATCTATCAAATTATTTTCTCGTAAATTACCACAATGGCCACCTCCCTGTACTCTGAGTCTACGTGTTAAATTTAATATCAATACTTATCACCCTAAAGAAAGTACATTATACTCACAACCAACAGAGCATATAATATCACGCCACAGCTCCATACATCTGCCTTCCTACCATCGTATTTCTCTCCCTGTCAGAAACGGAACAGAAAACAATGACTTACTGAACCTGGTAATAAAATAGATACACGCATAGTGAGATACATGTGGCTATTATTACCAAATATAACTTGGTGTTAGTTAATGGGGGAACATACTGAATATAATATAATACACTTAAGGAGGGAGGGGGGGGGTCTTCTGTGTAATATACAAAACTGTATTTGCAAATATACATACCTTTGTGAAAGTCACAAGATTCTGTCCGTAACCCATTTAATATATTATATTATTAAAAGGCCCCACCATACATAATGTTTGCATTAATACAATTTTCATCTCCCTTGCTCTCTCTTTCTCCGTGTATGATTATGCGTTCATCTGTGCATGTTTCTACATAAATAAATAAATACAAAAAAGCACACCAAACAGTATGAACATAAATGCTAAAACGAATCAAAGATGACAGATACAACTTCACAATACATCTATCTATAAACAAAGATTTATTAAAACTAAAACAATTTCCTATTGAGAGAAAGATGACAAGTTGACTGCCAAACATAATATCTGGAGGCGAATCAGTGGAGATGATGATGATTGATGTTTTATGGCCACTTTTGTGCACGAGGTAGGCTAAACGGGCCAAGCGACCTCCAAAGGTAATGAGGCGAAATATAAAATATGAAACAACCTTCAGATATGCCCACACTAATATTCGAACACGGGTGGTAGTGATCTGTGGTCCAACATGCTACTGCTAGACCACGGAGGCACCCTGTGAATCAGTGGACAGAGAGAGATAGTTAATTTATACCACACACAAAAAATCTCTGGTTTAACAAATATAACTAATGATAGAGACTAGACGACAAAATCAATTATCGGCATCATATAAATCTATATTCTAGGAATAAATAACAATTAAATCTCATTGATAATTAACTTATTTTATAGAAAATGTATGAATGGAAACAAATATGATCACAAAGAGAATAAAAAATGCATGGTGTGATGGTACTTTACCACATATAACTGACTGTTGATGGTAAAATTCAGCCAGAAGTGTGTGTATGTGATATATATATATATATATATATATATGTGTGTGTGTGTGTGTGTGTGTGTGTGTGTATATGTATGTATATATATATATATATATATATATATATATATATATGTGTGTGTGTGTGTGTGTGTGTGTGTACGTGCACATTTCTGAACATGAGAAATACAGTGAAAACAAAGGCATACTCCTTCTTTTTGCCTAAATCTAACAATTTAATGCATCTTGCATATCCTATGTATTTACAATATAATATATAATATTATGCCACATTGATAACAAATAAAATAAAATAGCATATGGGAGGTGGAACAGTGTAAATATGTGTTCCCATCATGTGGAATTGACGACAAAAGGTACCTTCCCACAGCATTAACCATCACCTACCAGCCACCCAGGACCTCTCTCCCCCCCCTCCCCTACACCGAAACGCTAGTACATTCAGGTCCTAATCTCTTCAGCTTATATACACACACAGAAGGTGATGGGTTGCCACCACATCGACGCCACTTAATCACAGCTAATTGTGCCTAAGTGGAGACATAGCTCGTACCATCCGCCCCACAACTCTCCTGGACTAGGGTAATTACACACAACAGGCAAATCAGTCCTAGGCAGTGTAAGACCGACTAATTCAACTTCTGACTCGGCCATGTCGGCACACCCGACATGTCTCTCTCTCTCTCTCTAAATTTTGCAATCGGCTTTTTGTCTTGAAAAAAGAAACACCAAAAATTGGATGTCAAAAATGACATCCCTAATTGAAGCGCCCTACTTCACATGGAAAGACATAACCTGACAGGATGAACTTGATTAACAGAACACTCCTACCATTATTAGCTAATTCCCGATGTTGCCAAAATGGGCATGAAATTTCAACATCTACCCATTACTTCATTACATGGAAGAAGAGTGACGAACAATCCTAGTGATATAAGTGACAGGACAGTTCACATGTGACATATTGACATCATCAAGTATAACAATCACCAGGTAAAATTAGCATTTTCTTATCAATTGTTTGCTTCATATGGCCTTGAGAGTTATCAAAGAATGGTGAAAGACTAACATCTAGATAAAAATGATCCAGAATCGCCTTTATGCTGTGGATGATTACACTTCGGTGAATAGAATGTTGTTGTCCTCTGCCAAAGAAATATCTGACAAAATTTTGTCTTTCTAATAGATAAGAAAGACTCGCAACATAAAATGCGAGTCTTGGTTTTAGATAAATTTCAGCCTTCTAGTTCTAGGTTTGCTGATCCACCGGTAATCAATTTCGGGAAGAAATTTAACAAACATGACATGGTCAGTTCAGACTGTCATTTGACCTCTGATCTCTAGAGGTTATGGTACCAGAATTTAATATACTCACAGAAGCAAAATGGGTTAATTTAATTTTTAACAAATTTGTTGTTGTGTTGTATATACAGACATGGCTGAACAATTAACAGACAAAAACGAACAGAGTAAAAGGTTTCCTTTCGAATTCCGTATGCAGCACAATGTGTCACAAACTGTTTCCAAGCAAATGTCACACTTCAATGCTGAATAGACTCATGCAGGAATACGAAAGTGGATCTAATCAAAGCCCTAAACCGTTTGATCGTCCAACATCTGTCAAGTAGAGAAAAACTTCAACTCTACAACTTACAAACTAACAATAGAAGACAAAACAGATCTATGCTATTTATTATCTGCTGAAAGACAGATGTATATTTGAGTCTCATTAGTCATACTCATATTTGCCTAACCTTCATACTAATTATTACAAATGTTAGTCAACTTTACGTAACAGGATAATCTAAGGTATTGATATTATCAATATCATTATCATTGTCACTACTACTGTTACGATGGCACAATCTCTGTTACATTAGCTAATCATTATGTTTGTACATAATCTATAGACGTACAATATGCTTCTGGTGTCTCCATATACAAACGATCCATCATAACTTACACGGCCAGCATCAGCATCTACCGCAGTAGTACTCCACCCACACAACTACTGGTACACCAAATGTAGCCGATGACATTTTGATCGGCGCAGACCTCATACAGCCCTCGTACAGACGTAACTAGCTGGCCATTAGAAATCACCGCATTTTGTCCACCATAAAATGACCGCACCGCATTTAGAGCACTTCCAAATGGCGAAATGATTACAATAATGAGCGTTTGGTAAATGACGGCCGACAACGGCTACACGGTGTCTCCCCCTGCTGGACACCCCGAACAACAACTTTTGTTATACATTAATAACGTGTATGGAGAGCTAATACAGTTGAATCTTAATTAATTGGACTGGCTAGAAGTCAGTTAATTAATGGCTTCCTTGACTGATCCTGGGACAGAGTTTTGGAATTCTGGATGAAAGTGGATGAATTAAGAGCTGACTGTAGCACACGAGGAGAGTTATCATGAGTTTGTCAGTCTTTTAGAATAAAGACGACGGCGTTAGAATTATATATTTGTACCTACACCAGTAAACTTGTGGTGATGATAACAACAACAACAATAACAACAACAATAATGAACGGAAATAAAAGAATAACAGTAACATAACCAATACAGCCCAGTTATTACAGACTAATGCCATTCTACATACTGAATATCTCAATACACTTGAACATATTCCTCTACTCCCATAAGGAGCATACGACACACACCGACACACACACACACACACTGACACAAAACCCAACACACAGCTAATCAATCATTCACACGCTGTGTTTCTTACTGTTACACAGTAGCAGCTGGACATTCTGATTCCCTAACAGGATGGACGATGAACGCAGATGGATCAGAACCCAGAACAATTATCACTGACATCTAGCTTCTTGCAGCCTTTCCCAAACCACGGACCAGTTGGCACCAGATGAAAAGCAATAGTTCTTTGTCATACTGGAACCCACTCAGGCCCGGATACACAGTGGGCATGCATTCGTTTTGGGCTAAATAATATTGTCAGGGCAACAATCGATGTCCGGGTGCCATTTATGGATCAGTCCAACTTTTAAACATCGATAACGATTTAGGAATGTAGTCTTTATGGGCGGAGAATCTACACAAAACTCGAACAAAGCCAATTACCAGCACAAAAACCACACAAATAAATTGACTGTGAACTTTTCGAGACGCAATATTTTCAAATCGGCATCAACAAACACACACACACACACACACACACACACACACGACACACAAAAATAAACAAACAAACAAAATCAACTGAAACAGGTGTGCATAATCTCCGTCAACAAAAGACGACATAAAATAAATAAAGGTGATGAATCTCTTAATCCTTTGCTTACCCGAATCACTTCTGGACAAGCATAATGTGGAGAACTTGGAGAGAGAGAAAAAAAACAGTTAATTACATTAGTACAAACGACATTGATATGGTACGATAACGTTATAGAACTGCTGAAACTGAAATCTGCCTCACATCAGGTTGGATGTCATGTACAGAAATGGAACACAAGATAAAGATGAGATTAAAAAACACTGATGATACTATAGAGTAACACTGTCCATGATAATGGTAATGATGATGATGATGATCATCATCAGCATGATTCTATAAAACATCGTTTTTGGCATCTTGTTGTATATATTCATTTCCCACTTGGTGTCAAACTCCCTTGTCCTGCTGTCATAAAGTCGACATTGGATAGTGTTACACCAAGTCCGTATCTCTAACCATCACCTACTAGGTAGTACTTGGTTTGACAATAGCCATAAATAGTACTCGGTAAATACCCTACATAGAGATTTTCTCACAATTGTGGACTGATTTATAATTTGTACAAAAGACACTGTACTCCGACATTCACATCTCTATCACCAGATGACGAACAATTAAATAAATTATATATGTGACCTGAAACTCTGATGGTTCCTCTTCACTTCCCATGATTGTCATCCATACGTAAATCTTTGGTTGAATATTGGTGATAAAAAGTCTGATTCTCGCGCATGGATTCTGTCTATAGAAGTTATACGTAGACCTAATGGTTCCACGTTTTCAGTAATATCTGGCTCTACTGTTTGGTCGGTCCAGTGACTTATAGCATTTGAACAAAGTCACCCCCCCCCAATAAAATATAGTCAACCTGAAAATCTACCTAATAAATCACGAATTAAAAACTACACAGTGCTATCCCTATAAACTATGGTTAATATGACAATGTCTCTGATTCAGTACACACAAAAGCTGCAAGAAAAGGCCTTTTCAAATGAATTATGTAAACATGGAAATTAGCACTTTCAGGACAAATTCATCAATCATTTCATGGTATCCACGACTAATGGTTCATGAATCAGCCTCGTCTCAACGAAATCTTCACCCTAATTTATACACACACCACGATGATGAAGCACCAAATTTATCATCACTTCTAAGTCATCGGCTGAACCAATGGCCGCCACTTTCTGGTCTCCATGGTAACCATATCAAACACCGGAACAGCTGATTGTAGCTCCAGTTGAACTGTACGTTGAATGAGTGCGAGTGATAGTGCTCAGTCTGCCCTGGGCACTGGCCACAGCCATACTACGTGGCTAATGGTGCCAGATGAAACATCCCGCAGATACGGTTAACATATCTACTGCCTGTGCCATGGGAGTGCCCATTACACGTTAGCCGATTGCACATCAGATAATCCGAGGTTTACACAGCCTCCGTTCATTCTGCTATGAGACTTAATAGACCAGACAGCAATCAATACCATCGCAGTCTTAACATGATCGATATCTCTCTCTAGCTATCTCACCTATCAGCAGTCAGACGATTACAGTATAGCATACCTAACAATATAAACACAACTTAGTTATTATAGTATTTTATACTGTATTCAGCCATAACGTGCTCATGATATAGAACATACTTAAAAAACTGTTTATCTCTAATATACTGTAGCTGATGGTTTGCTGATGCGCTGAACTGACTCTATATACATATATATATATATATATATATATATATATATATATATAATGAATTATGAACTGAATTTGTTTGAAACGTTCTCTCTCTCTCTCTCTCTGTGTTGGTGTGTGTGATGTTTTAATAACACCAGTGACAGTTCATATAATAATAATAATGCATGTTTATATAGCGCCAGAACCAGGTAACCCTGTTCTGAGGCGCTGTACAGTATTACTATCCCTGACTCAGAGCTGTTTCCACCCAGCACACATCTCAACTCCCAAGAGAGCATACAACGCATGCTGCCATTATAGGTGCAAAGCGTTACTCAAACACATAGCCATCGCGTCCTGTCAGGTACTTGTTTTTATGGATGAGTGAACCAGTCGACACATGACAACATTGCAGCTCCTGGAGATTCGAACCCGCGACCCTTTGGCTACCAGTGCTACGCTCTAACTAACTGCGCTATCACGGCTCGAAATATACAGTATATTTGTAATGATAGGCACTAATTATAACAGCATAATTCATATATTATTATTATTATTATAGCCCACTTATTAAGTGTCTGTTCAATATCGCCGCACCGTTTAGTTAATAATATTCATTTCCATCAAATCTATAATGGATTCATTATATTCTAATCTATTATGACAGAAATTTTAAAGCCTTCATTATGAAAACACAGTGATCAATCAATCAATCAATCAATCAATCCAATTTTGTTCACAACATAAACAAACAAATCCGGGACAAAAACCCACAGTACAAAATACCATAGGACATAATCCCACTAAGTGAAAAGCAGGACCAAAATCCCACACTCAAAAATTAGTAATAAGAGAACTACATTTTGTGACAATAATTTGTTCCATTCAATAGATCCCATTGACACAAATTGCATTTGCAATTTATATTTCAGTGGGTTCCAATTACAGAAAAACAAAAGGTCATCAATTAACTAAGATTGCTTCAGCTGACCTATGAGCTAACCTAGGAGCAATTATCTGCAATTAAGAGCTTGGATACAATTATCTGCTAGAGCACTGCTACGGCGGATCAAGAGATCAGCTTAGATACAATTGTCTGCTTGACAATTGCTAATTAAGGGATCAGGTCATCTTGGATAATCTGTATTATAGCTAATTGATATATGAGAAGTTTCAGAATCAGCACATCCGACAAAAATAAGCAATAAAATGTCAGCAACCGTGTGAATATTCAATTAACTTTAGCCGCAAGCCGTTTAATTGTATTGCGCAAATAAAAAATTTAAACAAATTAATTCATGTCAATTCATTAATTTGGTCATTATATTTTCCTTATCTACTGCATACTTAGCCGGTAATACATAACAAAAAATAGTCATTTAATTGTATATTGTGCAAATAAAAGATAAAGCGTTTAAATTTCATTGTGTGGGATTTTGTCCCTCTTTTCACTTTGTGGGACTACGTCCTGCGGTATTCTGTACTATGGGATTATGTCCGGGTAGATTTTGTACTGTGGGATTTTGTCCGGATACCATATAAACATGTACACAGTACACACAAAATGTACAGCCAACACAATGTGTACAGCATAAAGATCGGCCAGCCCCGACCTATGAGAGTAAAATAATATGTACATGTGTACATATTAGTTTGTGTATAACAAATTACCTAGTATCGGCGGCATGTTACCCAGTGATCATACAGACGGACAGATAAACAGACGGATGCACAGACATACAGACTAACTGTCCACATAATCACTTAATAACATGGAGCTACCAGGGTTTACCTGTGTTGTAAGATTAATCATGTCTGGGGAAGAGACTGTTAGGAACAGACGAACGAAAGGGTAAACACCCCCCCCCCCACAAAAACAAACACACACACACACACACAGCAGCGCCATTTGTTTTTCCTATTCTCCAACATTACACCACAGACAGCAGGTCACAGCAGTGTTATGTTCCATACATACATAACGCGGTACTAATCAGCCCGGTCAAATGAGGTCACATACAGATTGGTTCAAACTCAGCCAACACGGCAGCATCACGCACAGTCGCCTATTAGCCAGCACACACACACACACACACACACCTAATACTGGAGGAATGTAATAAATTACCAGAACGAAGAGATACGTGAGCGATATGTTTATGGCTAATTAATTAAATCTGACATAAGCTGATCCTGTTATGATGACACGACTGTGTCACCCTCAATGTCACACGAAACTGTGACAGATACTCATTATGTCACCAGCATCTCTCTATCCTCTTGAATGCGCAACAATAACTGAAGGGGGTCCTTCTGCACGCACACACACAGAATTACACATAAATGCACCACACCCAGGTCACCCACTCACCTATCCATCCCTCACCCATCCTCAAATATCCTATATGTTACATTCCTAGCCAGGCTGCAGACACAGTCAAACGCATATACAAACAGTGGGTGATGGTGACTCATTCAGGCTACTAAGGACATTGGAATTGAAACAAGGAGGACGTGGATTCGAATCTTCCTACTGGCCACAGATTTTTCACATACTAACTGATTCATTCGTTCATTCAACGATAAACACGTACCAGATCGGATGGGAATTGATTACAGTGAGGTATAGTTACATAATTGGAAGCTGCCAAAGGTATACTCCCTGGGTAGTTGAAAACGGCACTGAATTTTACAGTCCATATTGGAGGGGCGGGGGAGAAATATACAAAAGAGTGTTGAACCATTTAGCTTTGGTATAGATGAGTAACATGACTTGGATCAGGCTTCCAGCTTGAAACTGACAATATGATAATAAATAAACAAGACGGTAAAATCATTAACAGACAGGAGAAGTTCATGGAGATCCACACCTGGATCGCTCTTACATCACACCTATACCATGACAGATGTCGCAGACACCCAGAAACACCCACAGATCATTAAACAGGCATTAGTAATTGCTGCAAACCAACATCTATCAACGCTTCACACGTCTGCATCAGCACATCTTCAGTATTGTTGTTGTTGTTGAGTTTAGCCATTTAAACTCGGAGCTGGCGACACCTGGAACATATGGCAGCTAGGGCTACTAGCTCGGGAGACCTATCTTCATAGTGAGTGATCGTATTGTGCCAAGTTTTGTCACTGGTCTCATATACGTCTGAGGAAACTAGTATACAGTGAAACATACGAGATTTTACATCTTTCACATCACCTCATACACACCCAGTATTGTATGATACAATCACAACTTCACTAACCACGAGACCCTCCCTCCCTCCATTCCCACAAGAAACATCTCCATTCACAACCACCCCACACAAGTGAACAAATGCTAATCCCTTCCCATCCCACCCCCAATACACCAAACACGCACTCAAGACACCCCCAACATGCATGAGTAATACCGACACGCACAAAGCCACCAGCCAGACCCCTACCCTGGGGATCAGCTATGATTCATACATCTGTCAGCATCAATCAGAGAAAGACGCCGGTCAGAATTAAATAACCAGCGATTAGTATTATAAAAAACAGCAACAATCAAGATCAACTCACTGTAAGTCAACATGCATTAATACAAGCCTTAAACAAGGGTGAGTATTAATTACGAACAGTCGGCGCCATCTATTATTTTCAAGGCACACTAAGCGGCCTAAGAAACGCAACACCTACGCGCGCCCGGGCACCAACTTCCGCCTGGATGAAATATGCAATAATAAAGTGTTCAGAACGATGAGTAACCATGGCGACGAAGAACACGCCCTGGCTCTTTATCCTCGCCGTGGTGACTCACATTCAGCCCGACTTCCCCAAAGACGAAAAATCTTCACCAGAGACCCCCCTCCAAGGCATCAGTTATAGAGTTCAAGGTCACCCAGCCGGGTAGTCCACCAAGCCAAAGAACCAAACCAGCTGGCGCTCTCTGTGGAATCTCAAAGACACGCATACATTCAGCCAGTCATCATCGGCTTAGAATAAATGAATGATATTTGATGAGATCAAGTGAGGGGTATTTACCAGACTTTCTGTGGTGGTGGTAGTGTGTGTGTTGGGGGGGGAGGGAAGGGTGAGTCTTAATCCATCTGCGCGTGAGACAAAAGAGGTCCTATGCACAGTTTCATTAAAAGTGTGACACGCGATCAAAACTGCGAGCTCTGGCTTCTCTCAAACAATGGCCTCTCTTCTCGGCCGTGCTGCTCCGGCTGATTGTGTCCATCAATGATACTGAAACGCTCCAGGCTTCCACTCCGGGCTGGCATCTTGTACACAGATCAGAAGAGAACTGAAGTCTCCTAACAGCAATACTAGACCACTGCTCGTGGCGATTAAATCGGTTATTATGGAATGATGATTACAGGACAACGACGTCAAAAATGGAGAAAAACAAAACCTATCTATTCACAGTGAGCTGTCCTCTTTTTGATATCTGTTGTATATGTCTCTAAACTAGATATCTATTGTTCTAATTGTGTTTTCCACATTTACTAGCATTCTTTCTTCCTTTCACTTAGTAAAGGTGCGTCACAGCAAAAATCATTATCTGAATACAGCTACCGAAAATATGCATCATATTTTATTATTAATATTATTACTATTATTATTAAACACACACTCATTGAGGAACAATAATTGCTGAAATGCATCACTAAATTTTTAGCATACTGTGAATGCACCGATTTGTAACTGAGAGCTAATTTACCTCGACCCACACAATCAGGTTAAACTTACCCACAACTCGTCTCGAGCATGGATCCATCCACTTGTAATGAGGCCATGCCGAAATCAGCGACGCGGATGTTGTTCTTTTCGTCAAGCAAGAGGTTTTCCGGCTTCAGATCTCGGTGACTGGTGGAAGAAGGACAAAGGAATTTGGAACAAAACGTTAGCATGCGTCATCACAGACGATGTTAATAATGATCAGGGTACTAGTAGTGATGATGTCTGGATCTAGGACAAAGGGAACACTGACAGACTGATGAATTTAGCACGGACACACACACACACACAAACACACACACACACACAAACACATATTATTACAAAGTGAGTGAGTGTTATGCTATGCCTCTATAGGAGTCAAGGGATAACCTCCTACTCCTAGAGACACATCCCACAAACATTTATAATATGATTCAATAGGAAACCGAACCTGGAGATAAGCAGCACAGTTCTTTTTTAAATCCTCATACGATCTTAAACAGCAGCGCTTATTAACCACTAAACTATATACTATAAACACTTTTCAAGCCAAAGCTGTTTTATTATGATGTTATGAAGTCCATAAACTATAAGTTAAAATGGTAGTAATAATAATAATAATAATAATAATAATGACAGTAACTTCACAAATATAGACACCGATCTGCATTCATAAACATCATGATTATTCATGAACCTGAGTCATCTTACAAAACATTTACGCCAAACAAAACTAAAAGCAACTCTGCTCCTCTACCACCCGCTCTCCCTCAACACAAAAACACCACCCCTCCACTTACCATATAGAATGACTGTGACAGAAGTCCAATGCTGAGATGATCTGTCTGAAGAACCTGCGTGCCTCTTTAGGTGTCAGTCGACCCTTCTTCACCAAATAGTCAAACAACTCACCACCGGAGACGTGTTCCAGAACTAGGTGCCTGAAGAAAACAAAACACACACACATATATATATATAATATAATAACTTATAAATACCATTATGGGAACAACCCCTGAAGCAGTAATTTTTGTTGCTAGTTATCAACACTCATTACTTACTATAATTAATACCTTAACTGAGATGTGGTAAATGCTTAACAAAGTGGAAGATGTTCATCCTTTTTTCTCACTTCAGTGATGGAGCATTTGTCCAATTATCTACTATTTGCCCATAGAGCAAGTGGGTATTTTCCCAAAGTCGTTAAGAGTATAATTATCTGTGCGATATTTGCCCAGTGATCATTTATACAGCCAGTATTTACCCTGCTTCAAATTTTCTATTGAAGTTGAACATTAGTCTAGTTGACACTAATACACTCATAGGCCGACGGGAGGGTATAATAAGACTGATATACTACTTCTAGATCCTGAATCAGGTTATGACAAAAGTTGAAGATTGGCTTCAATCAAACCATCTGCACAATCACATCACATCAATTTATTTATGATTAATATAGCTAAGGCATGCTGCATGAAACTGATTGATGATGATGATTGATGTATTATGGCCACTTTTGTGCACATGGTAGGCTAAATGGGCCGAGCGACCTCCAACGGTTACAATGAAGCGAAGTCAAAGATGAAACACCCTTCAGATATGCCCATGCTGAGATTCGAACTCAGGTGGTAGTGAACTGTTGTCCAATACACTACCAGTTAAACCACGGAGGCTGCATGGAAATAGAATACAATTTGATGTGAACTATAGATGATGATGATGATCATCATCAATAACATGATTAATGCCATAGTTTAGTCGAATGTGACATCAGTCGACATTTTATGTGAGACTACAAAACTTAAGGTCTTAGAGCAGCTCTGAGGATTGACACGTCATAGAGTGATGTATCAATGACAGATGTACCTCCAAAACTTAACACCCCAGTCATTCAGACCTTCCACAAAATGGTATACAAGGGGAAGATAATAATTGTGTGTGTATTAGATGGAGGAAAAAAGACAACAACCAGAGGCTGATCTGACTTGGGATGGGACAAATATCCCAGGAGTTCATACATCAGGATGTCCTTAGTATCAATAATTTGTCTACCAGTTTGGGATATACCTGGTGACCTCGGATTGACAAACTGGCAGTTCTGATAGGCTGAAGTATTTACGTTGCCAGTGGAGTGTAATGTAATCTTATTATCTAAGCCTAGGTGACTGGTATATCAAATGACAACGGCATCAAAATATAAACAAAACAACTAAATTAATCTTCTACATTATATCTAATAACAGTAATAAACTGACTGTTATGGTTTACTCTCAGTTTGGTATATACTGATCATCTACAGAGCTACATTACAATACTCTTCTTATTTATTATTGATGATATAGCTTCAATGGGCTGGCAGCAGGACGGAGGTAAATGGTGAAAGATGAAATGTAATAATGGTGTTCTTTGAGTGGCAGACGTGTGTGTGTGTGTGTGTGTGTGTGTGTGTGTGTGTGTAGGTGTGTGTGTGTAGGTGTGTGACCGGTATGATAACAATGACTTATAACAGCATGAAGTCATTGTATAGCAGTTAACTATGACAGGATGTATTGGTTGATTAAACCAGTAGTCAGACTGACTGGCTGACTGATTGATTGACTGGCTGACTGACTGACTGACCGCGCCAAGTAGGATTACTTCCCGTAAACATAATAAATAACTGTCCATACAGTCTAAGTACAACCCATCACTCCATGCAGTATAAACGATCCATGCATTCACATAGTCACAGCCCAGCAATGAAAAACACACTGATCGCTGTTTGATGGCTGACAACGAGAGACAGGAAGTCCCTAGAAAGCGCCTCCTACTGAGAGAGGATAACAAACACGTAACATCCTCAACAGTACATCCCGACAGAGGGTCTCTCAGAGAGAACAACTGGCTGACAGATGGCCTTATGAATATTCTAATTGGATGTGTCCTCTCTAACACAGAGATGACGTCATCAAATTATGCACGATTATAGTCAAATCCAACTCCCATCTACACGTCTTCTCCTTTCAAAGAATGTGTGATTTCTTTAATTATTAATAATATACAGAAGCATATTTGCAGAAATCCATTCTTTCATACATGAAAATTATGTAAATTGAATTATTTTAACTGTCAGGTAAGAACAAACCATGGAAACTGAATTATTTTCAGAGATAAGAACAATATTTTGTACATGGCTCTTTAAATTAAACTACCAGTCTAGAAATTTAAAATCTAAACAAGGTCAAAGGATATCAGAGGTTGGTTAACAATCAGATGTACAAAACAATGTATCACCTTTCACTGGGCTTCTCCATCACTTAATTAAGTAATGTGATTGAACACAAACATCTAGCAGCTGGGTTCAAACCTGAACCCATCTTTGTCTAAAGAATCATGTCATCTGTCACTTTAGCTCATTACCGTTGGCAATTAAGCTTGGCCCATTTAGGCTATCATTTGTCTCAAAAGTGACCATAAACGCAGCACTATTTATTTAGACTTTACTCTCACCACTACAACAGCTAATTTTTCCACATCAATTTTGTCCAACTGAATACTCATTTAACGAATGAATGAATCAGAGAGCACGTACAAGGGGATAGGAGTTTGAACCAGGATCTCTAAGAAAGGAATTATCCAAAAAGCAACTAGTTTATACTCAGCCTCAAATGAGGTCTCTCTCGTTGAACAGAGCATGAGGTATATGACAAATTTAAGCCATTTCCCACACAATCAGTGACCGAACGCACTGTGAGTTAAATTAATAACATTCGCGGGTTAACTTTATCAAAATGTAATACAGCAATAAATCCAGTAAACAATATTGACCGATAACAAGTGGTCAATGTGAATTAAAACCGCTGACCCGATAGCCTGAATTCCTTATTAGTTACACCATGAGCACGACTCAGATCATCATTTAGCTGGTGACTGTAACTAGCCAGAATCTATATGAGGTGTAGATATAGTAGAGGAGATGCTAAGTCAGGGGGTACTACTGGAACGTCTAGACAGACTTCAGTGTAGGGGATCGGTCCTATAATATATCATGTCCAGGTAACTGGCTTATTAGGGACACGTGAATCGGGCAAGTAAGTTCTCTCTCTCTCTCACACACACACACGCTCGCTCCCTCACTCACTGTCTCCTGCTGCGTGTCTCTATGCATACTCATCTTAATAGAGAACAACAAACATTAACACCAATTATATAAATATATCAACACCTGTCACCAACATTGTAAGAAACGTGTATATGTGTAGACAGTGACATAACATCACACCATCAGTCACTTAACGTTAACAAACTGAAAATAGACACTACATCGTTTAGCCTCAGCATCCAGGCCACACCTGTGATATAATACTATGGACAAAGGATAAAATCTTATTTACAGGGAAAGATTTCATGAATACAGGTAAGACCAGGATTTAAACTCCGAGCTGGGGGTTTGGTGCCATCAACTTTGCTATGGGAGTATCCTACGAAATGTTGATAAAGTCATACAGATATACGGAATAATGTGTATATGATATTGTTGTATATCAGAACTATTGCTACAGACTCAATAAATATTAATACACAACATGAAGTGACGGACGGACACACACGCGCGCGCGCTGGCTTTATGTAGTGAGTGGCACCTCATATTAATAGGTAAACAGGCCAAATATCTAAGAGACCACGTGTAACCCATGCACAAACATGTAAATATGTGGTCATGTAAATCAAAAACGGTGCTTCGTCTGCTTGACAAAAGATTCACCATCCCCAATCTATGGGACAGCCTCAGTGGTCTAGCTGTTAGTGCGCTGGACCATAGATCACTACCACCTGAGTTCGAATCTCGGCGTGGCCATATCCGAAGGGTGTTTCATCTCTGACTTCGCTTCATTACCGTTGCAGGTCGCTCGGCCCATTTAGCTTACCATGTGCACAAAAGTGGCCGTAAAACATCAATCATCATCAATCTATCGGATGAGAAGTAAATTCTAGTAGCACATTAATAGTAGCATACGAGTAGAATTTCCACACTATAGATGACCACATTATAATCACATTGATGGACCGTTTTGATGATGATGATGATGACTGATGTTTGAGGGCCAATTTCGTGCAAATGATAGGCTGAATGAGACGCAGTGAAAGAGGAAACACTCTTCAGACATACCCACCCGTAAAATTTGAACTCGGGTGGTTTAGATCCTTGGCCAATCGCGCTTATCTGAGTTGGACCACGGGGGGCGCCACGTTGGAACGTTCTCAGGCTGGGCTTTAATATCGGGGTAGCTGTATCCAGGGGCGACGTATTTAGGTTAAAAGACGTAAATTAACAATTCCCATAGCATAGTCACGGCAGAGGGTCAGTTAGCTTTCAGCAGATTGGTGAACAAGAGTGTTTCAACTGTTGATGAGACTCAGAGAGCCTCAACCAATTCTTTTCCATCGTCTATTCCTCATTTTTACTGGATTTTTAGGGTTACTCAGCAGCCAGGTTTATTATTGCAAACAAGTTTCAGTTTTAAATCTATAAGCTAATATTTAATTCTCACTGCTACCCAGTAATATTTAGATAAATCTGCATATTATCTTAGATCTGTGCCATTATGGCGGTCACAGGTGGCTAAAAATTGTCTGCTTTATGTTCTGACACCTAGGGGCTCTCTGAACAAACGACATTATCCCAATTGAATTTAACTATGAAGAAGACTGGATGTAACATCAAGAAATAGGGAAAGTATAAATTTATCGATGACATTATCTCAACAGTGTCATGTGTTAAAAGAAAATGTTATTTTAAATGTACCCGCGCGCGCACACACACGAGCACACAAGTGTGTGCGCAAACACATTAAAACATGTTGCTTACTAAAAACAGGTGACTTTAATATGTTAATAACCCGTGTTTATTTAAAGCATCCTTACTGTTTTATAAACAGGTATGAGTGGCATTTTAAAAGAAAAAAATTATAAAAGCAGGAGGGAAAAAGTGAGCCATATGTACTTGGGAGTGTGAGGGAAATGTTTGGGTTTTGTGCATTTTTAGAACAATACGAAAGTACTTGCTTAAAACATGTCCTTTGCAACATAAGTTTTTTAAACCACCAGTTTGACCCTGGCTCTCCATTTCGAAAAAAGAGAGGTTATTTACCGGCTCTGGAAAAGCCAGAAAACTCGCCTCCCTGTATAAATGATGTTTGGTTCAACTTTTGATCGATATGACGATAATTATTATTCATCTCCATGTTGAATCAAGAAATAAACCCCAGACACAGCTGTCAGTAACAGAAGAGCCAGTTGCATCATTACTGTCAGATATGAGAACCGTTCATAATAAAATGGCAAATGTTGGAAGAACAATCCAGGATGCTGTAATTCAATTAGTAGATCTTTGCCAGTCATAACAAATTAGCCAACAAAAAGATCAGGACGTTCCCTATAGTGTGTGTGTGTGTGTGGGGGGGGGTTGTATGTGAGCAACAGATGGCTTCACTGAGTGCATGTCTTGTTAAGAGAGCCTTGATAAACTGGTCACACCCAGTGGAGTATACACCACAGTGGACACTAGCTCCCTGTGGAAATGAGAGATGATCGGATGAAACATTCCACAGTCACAGGTAACAGGGGGACTTGAAACAAAAATTAATAATAATGTGGTGTTAAGATTGTGAAATTACTGTTTGTAATTATTATAAAAGAGAAATTATGTAATTAGGAGAGTGTCACTGCTGCTAGTAGTGTCTTATAAAATATGTCAATACATTTTTGGAGTTAATATGTTCTTGTGTGTGTATATGTGCGTATGTATGCCAATTTGAGATACAACAATATTATAATATTTGTACCACAAAATTAATTTGTGAGAGAATTTAGGGACCACATTGAAGGGTGTATCTTGGCACACTCATCCCAAATTTGGCGCACGAGATTGGCACTGATGGCCGAAACATTGCACAAACAAACGAGGCATTGCACTTGGATTTGATGCCACAATCTATACCCCAGCAGTACAGTGAAAACATTAATAAATATTAATGCAATGCAAATTCTGTCACCATTACCGCCTGGTTTAAGAGATGACACATTGAAAGACCCACAATAGCGGTTCCTCAATTTTGTTTAGTAACTTACACCTGGCTTAAAAGACCTCCTATCGCTAGGACCACTTAACACAGCAAGTTCTTCAAGAATAGAATTAAGAGGCAATGTTAGAGTGGTGGGAGTCTCAGTATCTGGTTATAATTTAGTGTGGACACCGTAAACAAACATGTCAATTATTTTCTAAATGTAATGTCAATTTCATTTGTGTTTAAACCTGTCAATCAAAGTCAGTGAGTGAGTTGTTCTTGAGTTGACATGCTTACCCTCGGCCTTGGTTAGACCTGGGATATACGACCCAGGGAGAGGTCATTAGGGAAACAAATCAACATTGTAGCAAAAATCATGATTTAAAAAAACAAATCAGATTTTTTTAATTAAAATTGATTTATTTTTTATTCTGGCAACACAGCTGAAGTACCTGTATTTCTTTGCCGCATTTCTTGCACGTTGTCCCATATATTCCTTTCCCCACAACTTCAGTCTTATCAAAGTATAACCACACACAAACGTGGGTTTTGCTAGACAATGTGAAACTGACAAGTATCAATATATACTAATAAATTCACTCACTCAATCACTAATAAATTACCAGCTGTAAATTAGACAATACTGTAGTCTCAAAAGTTGCAGAATCAGGTTTTGTTTGAAGTATGTATTCAGCAGGAAATAACTATCAATAGTGACTCTATATGAATGTTCACCTCATAAAATACCCACCCTGGAAAAATACCAACTTGTTCTTAACATTAAACCAAATGCATAGAAAAAAATCAAACCCACAACGTGATATCCTATATTTATCACACATCTTAAACACTAACAATAATAGTCAGGTTAGAAATATATCACACGTGTTAGCTACACATCCTAGTCATGACCAATACATCAGACACGCTAGGCTAATAGTCCCCAAACAAGCGTTGGCTATTTACAGCACGGACGGGGACGGACGGACGGACGGACGGACGGCAACGGACAGACAGACGGACAGACAGACAGACAGGAAAGAGAGAGAGATAAAGAGAGAGAGAGAGACCATCATATACTGATTGAGAACATGCGCAAATGTTAAGGTCATTATCTCTCCATATCACGGGGGGGGGGGAGGGTTAATGCCCCCAGACCTCCCACCTCCGCCCACCCTATCCCGGGGAGAATGGCACCAAGGATGTAGTCTAAACCGTAAACGTAATATTCATAACAACATCTGAACGATTGGCGTTGACAACTATTGGAGACAACGATCCACGTCGAGGTGGTATGTTATATGACAATAATGTAAACGTAATATTACACAACACAACCTCCAACAATCGGAAATACCGATGATTAAGGAAGCCCAGTATTTGTGATTGCTTTCTAAATATGACGACAACAACAACAAAAACAACAAAACAACGACGAGAGCTAATATAACATTACATAGGGGTCATACGGTAACCTATTCACCCCACACTTACTAGAGACTGTGGATAATACAAACACACTTGAAGCTGGGTGGGACATACCAGTAGGTCTTCAACTCGACTATATGATCTCCATAACATAATTAGGAAGCAGGTGCAAAGGAGAGGTCCATTAGTCTCTCTCTCCCTCTCTCTCTCTCTCTCTCTCTCTATATATATATATATATATATATATATTGTGTGTGTGCTTGAATGTGTGTGTGCATGCGTGCATATATATATATATATATATATATATATATATATATGCGTGTGTGCGTGCGTATGCGTTAGTGTATTACACTATACATCACACAATTCTATACTACTTAAACACCATAATTGATCTACTGCAGTAATCACTACCTAGTACTCACTTCCTAGTACTCACGCTCAGTTCACCAATGTCCCATTAAGCATCGATATGTATGATTGCTACGTTCGATCCAGAATGCCACTTCTGAAGCAGGTCTTGAGTATGACCCTCACCCCCCCCCCCCACACACACACAATACTTAATTATTTGAAATATTACATATCACCCCATATTAACGTGACAACATCAAGATGAGCCGTAACAACGTTACCCCAAACAGATATCACAAGCTGAAAACTCAAATAGTAATATGGACTTAGATTACTCATTTCATCTTAATCAACTCAAGTAATCAACTACTACTACCACTAGATGATGATGATCATGATCATGATTGATGTTTTATGGCCACTCTTGTACACATGGTAGGCTAAATGTGCCGAGCGACCTCCAAAGGTAATGAAGGGAAGTCAACGATGATACACCGTTCAGATATGCCCACGCCGAGATTCGAACACGCGCGGTAGTAAACTGTGGTGCAACACGGAGACGGAGGCGCCCCTACTACTACTAGAGGAAAGCATATATAATATTGGCGACAATTTCACGGGGCTACAGTAATAAAGTAAAATATCGTCACCATTTCTTGGTTTACAGTACCAACACATCACGTACACCGACCGACCGTACGCTATTGATAATCATCGATTGAAATGAGCCTGGCAAAATATGACCTCCACCAAGGTCACAGGAAAGCCATCTATGATCCAACAATTGCTGTTACTGCTGCTGCTGCTGTAGCAGTGGTGACAAAACGCGCGCGGTTTAGAAGCGCTCCGTATTGATCGCTTTAGAAATCCCATCTCATGTTTTATACGTAACAGATTATAAGTGGGCAGCCATTGTTGCCGTCTTGGCCGGATGTGACGGGATCAAGTGCCTCGTCTGTTCCTATGGCCCAGTGCTAGAGTGGGCTAATAGAAAGTCACTGGTCTCCAGTTTCGAATCCATCAACTAATTTATTTTTGCACGCTTACTCCGGTTAATTCAGCCCTGGATATCTATCTAACTAGATGGCGATGAATCATTCTGGATCACGTGACGGAAAGTGCTCACAGTTCCGTTGATCTGATTTGATTTATTTAACCTCCGGGTGCCATTCACACATAGACCGTACAGCCCAAGGGCAACTCCCTAGGAAAATATCCCACAAATGCAGGCATGAGTCGGATTCAAACCCACAACTTGGGAGTTTTGAAGCATAGTGCTCTAGCTACTGGACCATCAGAGCGCTCTAGAATATGGTCGCATGTCAGACTAGAAATAACATACACTTAACACCTTAAAGTCGGGATTTCGACAGAGGTGATGGGCTGCATATTGTGGACCTCAGGAGGTGAATTTCATACCATCAACGTTTATTTTCACAATATTAGCTTTCTTACTGAATCAATTAAGCTCACTTTAGACCTCAAAATTACTGAACATCGATGATGCGTGAAAACATTCCAAATTATACAAACAACTTCCAATATTGTTTAATCTTTCCATCGTTGTCTATCAATTATACATTTTTTATATACAGACCTGAAAACTGTTGTCTGTCCATTAGAAAGTCATCCAGTCAGATATTAACGACTACTGGAGCGATTACAGCTGTCTGTGTCTCGGCTCAAGTCATATGATGATAATCGGTGAAGATTTGAAATGTGCTACCTCTTGAAAGTTACAAAATGTTCAAAGTTTTGTTTATCGATATATAACACCGATCACTCACATTTCCATTCGGATTGTATAAGGTACAGTATAATTAGGGTATAACAGTACAGTGTTTTGGAATGATTCCTGTTAGTAAGGATAGTTACAGTAGTACTTCTAGTAGTAGTAGTAGTAGTAATTTTGGTAGTTCATAGTGTTCATAGTTATTTCGCCTCGGAGATGGTCAAACTTGGGACATATGGTGGAGGGAGTGATTCCCCGGGGAAACATATCCCACAAACACAGGTATGAGGCAGATTCGAACCCATAAGTTCGAGATTTGCAGTGCAGTGTTCTAATACCACTGCACCACTGGAACACTAGTGCAATTTTAGTATTGGTAAAGAAGATAAATAAAGAGCTCTTTAACACACCAGTCTTGGGATTTTGTATTTGTTGGCTTCTCAGGTGTGTGTGTGTGTGTGTGTGGGGGGGATAAATCTATGACATGAATATCATAGCGATGTGTCAATACCATTATGTTAGTTAGATAAATCAATGACACATATTTTCTGACTGTTGATAGCTTTAAGTTTTATCATCAACAGAAGTTATTAGTAGGTTCACACCTATGAGAAATATTTGCATGTTTGTTTGTATTCACACACATGCACGCACACACCAGTGACTAGTGAGACATTACATATCCTTCAGCATGAAAAGTCGCTTCTCTGGAAACAGTCCCTGATCAATTGTCCATAGTTTGTGATTATTTCTGTGTCAGTGCCTTAATATCCCCCCCCCACACACACACATCTTCCAAGATGTATGCCAGGTAACAATTATTACAGTCCAGATTGGGTGTCAATCGATAGTGGTACTTTCTGCACTAATAGCAGTGGGAATGGCTCCAAAATGCCAACAAAATCACCCCCCTACACCACCTCATCCCATCCCACCCAACACCACCTCTTGAAGTCAGAGAAACACCATGTTTACCAAAGGATTCCATACATCAACGTTGTTCAGCGAGATGGACAGATGATATTATGAATGAGAGAGGGAGAGAGAGAGAGAGGAAAGAGTGTCAACAGAAGCCATCAGTATGTCACAAGAAGGTCAACAAATACCAACAGCTCAAGTTCTCTGTCCACAATATCCACTCCTAAAGATAGAGCTACTCTGTATGTGACTTTCATTCTAAAACAGAGCAGTCGACCATTCCTTTAACGAGTATCATTTCTTAAACGTTTAAATGTTTAAAAATATCAGACTGTAATAAAGGTTTCAGCGAGGGATACGTAAATAGGTATACACGAATGTGCCAGTGTTTTAATTATATGTATAGAATACACACACACACACACACACACACTAAGATGATGATGATGATTGTTTTACGGCCACTTTTGTGCACAAGGTAGGCTAAATGGGCCGAGCGACCTCCAAAGGTAATGAGACGAAGTGAAAGATGAAACAACCTTCAGATATGCCCACGCCGGGATTCGAACATGGGTGGTAGTGATCCGTAACGCTAGACCACGGAGGCGGCCCACACACACTAAGAGAAATACGGGTGAGTGAGGGATATGAGGAAAAGGTCATCCAATGTCAGCTCCTTTTAATTGTTTCTTTTGACATACATCGCGGCAATCGTAAGCCCAAAAACCTTCAGGGTCAGTGAAGTCAATCAATCAATCAATCAATCGATCGATCGATCGATCGATCAAAACCTGATTTTCCATAATGCATGATACAATTTCTTTGACCAACAGACACTATCACACAATATACTCACAGGTACTTCTTATTCTCGTAGACATCGTATAGTCCTAGAACATGGGGATGTTCTATTAATTTCATAATGGCTATCTCACGTTCTACCTGTAATAGATACAAACAACATTTACCTTTATGGCAATTATATATATATATATATATATATATATATATATATATATATATATATATATATATATATGGCATTAGCAAACTGTAGTTAATTAGTGACAAATCACAGGTTACAACATTAAAGACAGATGGTGTAAGTTTATGACAATAATCATCAAGATACAACCATCTTCAGGTAAATGAGACGGGAGACCGGCTACAAAAATAACCCTGTTCCAGTATGTTCACCTACTGCTAAAGCTGATTATGCTAATCTAAGCCAACACACACGCGCACGCACTAAGAGAGACACGGGCGAGTGAGGGGGAAACACATCATACCAGGAAAAGGTCATCCAATGTCACCACACAAATAGTCTATGCAACCTGATGAAGACTCTGTCGGAAAAGGTAACAACTATTTATTACCATCAGAATGAGACAATTGTAATATCATTACTAATACTTTTATATCAGTATTGATCATCACAGTTTACTATCTATATATTTTTTATAATGGTCAATTATACGGTGTAGTAATTTCTTCTATCCTTTAGGTTACATGCTTGTTTATCATTGATGTCAATCAATTCTTTAGATCTGCGTTGATTATTATAGTAGATTTGATTATTTTAACATCATTGCATCAATTTCTATTAATCTACTTTTTCTCATTTTAATTTATCTCTACTTCAGTCCTGTGTGTGTTTAATATCATATCACAACATATACATTATAATAAAATAGCTCAATAATTAGTATTGAGTGATAATTGCCGTTTGGATAAAAGCATCTTAACCATATTTATAACACACACACACACACACACACACACACACACACACATATATACACACAACACACACACACACACAGCAGTAGACAACAATTTTATAAAAATCTAGCTAATCCCCTATATTTAACATTTCTGACACAATTTATCAAACAACAATTTCCAAATTCACGTCAACATTACAGAGATAGTCAGCTGAACCCGGTACACTCTCCCCCTTCCCCCCATCCCCACCCCCACCCATAGCCAATTACATCCCATAATGCTATTCAGCTGATAATCACCAAGATGTCTTACCGACCAAACGATAAGCCACGGTCACCAGTCAGTCGGGATTGCTGACGACATTACTGGTGTTTACTGATGGATCAGTGAATCGAAATCAACCAAATCGAGTCCTATTCCCCACAGCTGATATATATCATGATCGGTATAAACCAAAGTGGACCACGGTTCAACTGATGTCTGTGTACCTTCTGAGTCACATTCCGTAACAATGATAATATGTAGCTGATTTATCTCTCCCCCCACACGATGATGATGATGATGATGATGACGTTAATTAGGTTTCTAAACCACACAGTTACACATAAATCAGCAATACCAAATACTACTATTACTACTACGCAATCCCTGATCAGATGAACTTAAAATGCACTATTACTGTCTTCTGTATTTAATAATAAGTATTTATTTCCATGACGCGCCATCCTTCAATGGATATATATATATATATATATATATATATATATATATATATATATATATACATATATATATATATATATATATATATATATATAAAGGATTGTTTGTTAGCCATAACATATCTTATGGTACATTAACTATATGACAAAGCTGACATGGTCAATTTGTGCCCAATTCCATACTCATATAAACAAACCACTTGGCCATACTTAAACAACATCTATTGTATCCTGGCTCCTGAGAACTGACTTCTAACGTCACTGTTTAAGCAACAAGTAACGTGACCCGCTTATACTTCTACAATAATAACTGGTGTCGTGCTGCTGTTACACTGCTAAATAGGGTAAACACGTGGATATTAGTCAATACAGAGGGTCCATTTTGTAAACGCAAAATTCATTTCAAATGGTCAATGGTAACCTTTCCCCCGTTTCCACAATTGTTGAAAATCGGTGGTCCTGTACACTGACATATTAAGGACGTGTTAACTTTTAATACGTGTTTCTTACTGTGTATTTACAAAATTTTAACTCTAAAACAACCTTTCTTATTTTATCATTAAAAAAAGATGTTTCATGGCTAACGCTATACTGTAAACAGCCATATACGTGCAGACATTAAATTTCGATGTTTTAGAATTTTCTAAACACTCGCGGACTTTTAATTTCACGTTTGACCGACTTATGGGCATTAGATCATTTATTATTAAATTAAAATTTTAAACTTCACGATTATTAAATTTTGCGTTTTTTTTTTGGGGGGGGGCTCACGAAACACGATGAGGTTAATATCACGCGAATATTTGGTTGGTTACACTACTCAACGTAGACAAAGGGGACGAGACAATTGCGAAACGCAATGAGAAAGAATAAAATAGCTCTCAAACTTAGACCGCAGATGGTTTCATGTCTCCTAGCAGTCTGTTATAGCCAAAGAGACGCAGGCTTTTGGCAGAAATGTAATTATGGCCGTCCAACCGAAAGATTTGTCAATCGACAATACTGGCTCGAGTTGGCCTTCGCCACAGATACGTGTCCGGAGTCGGGTGACCGGGAAATCTTTAGCAAAGTTTGGCTGACAGTTGGTTGCCTTCGGAGCCGATATTTTCGTTGATCTATTTAAAGTGAAGCGATACGATATGATGCAGAATACAACATATTTGCTACGGATAAAGTTGTGTCTTCGAAATAACGCGTCCATCCACAGTCATAAATTTTTCAGAGGTTCAATTTTAGTTACAGCGACTTCCGTTTGGATGGATATAATAATAATATTATACTAATGTATATTTATAAAGCGCCAGAACCAGGTAATCCTGTTCTGAGCCGCTGTACAATAAAGAAAGAGGTGTTTAACAAAATCACTAAATATAATGAGTACATTAACAATTAAAATATTGTTCGAATAGGAATGTTTTAACATGTTTCTTAAAAACATTTAGTTACTTAAGAGTTTCTAATATGACTAGGCAACTTATTCCACAATGTTGGCGCAGCAACACTAAAAGTCAGACTAACACCAAAACGTCACCCAGTCTTGTTTTAGCTGGCTCTCATCACATCCATGTGGGTACAGTTGACCAATTTTAAATCCAAACACCCACAAGACACAGTCCACTTTAAGCTCTGTGAGTCCTGCCAGTCATATACATCAAATATCTGAGAGAAGACATCGTGAAAACAACCTTATGACAACCTGCTGATTCAGAACTGATGTGTGTATGTTTTAGCTGTGTATAATAAGGCACAGGCACAGAGAATCTCGAACCGTGAATTCAAACTCTTGACGTTTCTTCACGGGACTGAATCCAGAGTGGCGACTTTTCTTGCTGAGACATGCGTAATGTCTCACCAGTCCCCAGTGAAAAGTGTTTATAGTATATAGTTTAGTGGTTAATAAGCGCTGCTGTTTAAGATCGTATGAGGATTTTAAAAAGAACTGTGCTGCTTATCTCCAGGTTCGGTTTCCTATTGAATCATATTATAAATGTCTCTAGGAGTAGGAGGTTATCCCTTGACCCCTATAGAGGCATAGCATAACACTCACTCACTTTGTAATAATATGTGTGTGTGTGTTTTATAAAGATAGTTAAGGCGCTGGCACAGGTGTTTGTGTGTGTGTGTTAATGATGGCAGGTGCAGGTAAGTCGATAAAAAGAAAATAAACAGTTCATATTCAACGCTAAAATATTGCCGACTTGATATCACTGCTAACCCTAAGCCTAAGGCTGCGGCACAGGGAAAGTGGTCGGACTAAACACCACACAGTCTTGAAAAAAGCTCAACTAATCGCCACACACACACACACACACACCCCGGGCCACCCACAACCAATACGAGGTCGTGACCTTCACCAAACTCACGGAGGACGTTTACCCAATCAAGACGGACCTCTCATGAAATCAACACTAAAACGCGGACGGCGAATTAACCCTTTCACGTCGCTCGCAGTAACGTCATCGGCGCCACCCGCATCAATAATAACCCAAATACCGATTTCTTGCAGATCGAAATCGACTCAGCGAGACATCGATCGAATCATACCACGGCAGTGATGGCACTATTCCATCCACACACCCCACAACCTGATCAGTATCATTAGGCTCTGTGTTCTATATGAATCAGGTTCCCCCCCTCCCCAACACGATAACAGATAACATTACCTGTGTACTACTTATCTGGATGGGCCCAATAACCATCCACACCCACAGGACACTAGTGTTATGTACAAATTGGGCGGGGATATATCATAAACGATATTCGACGGCGTAACCTGTCTATCAATATAATTTATTTAGGGCCGGCTCTCGTCACACCTTGGACATACAGGCCATTAGGACCATCCGCTGCTTAGGAAAACACATCCCACAAATACAGCGGCGAGCCAAATTCGAACTCGCAACCCGGAGGTTTGCAGAGCAGCTCTCCAACACCAGAATGCCTTTATAACAAGCCATCGTGTGACTAATAGATTAATGACATTTCAGATATATCCGTGCTACTACTACTACTACTATTACTACCACTACTACAACAACTACTACTACAGCTACTACCACCACAACTACAACTACCACTACTACTACAACTACTACTACTAGGGTGCTCCGATGGCGCAGTGAATAAAGTATTGCACTGGAAACCTCCAGACTGTAGGTTCGAATCTAACCCATAACTATGTTCATAGAATGTTTCTAGGAAATCGCCGGTATGGTCTTCACTGAGTCTTAACAAACAATAAACAAACAGACAGACAAACAAACAGACAAACAAACAAACAAACCACACACTCACTCACTGTTATGATTACAGTATACTACTAGTAATACTGCATCTACTATTACAAAAAACTACTACAACCACTGTTACTACTGCAGCTGTTGTTGCTGCAACTACTGTTACTGTATATGCTTATCAGTCGGTATATGTTCATACATGTCTCAATTTGTGTTTCCTATTTCTGGGTGTAGCGTAATGAACTAGATCCCAACAGACACGATCCAGAACAACACTGGGCAAAAGAGAACACTTAAACCAACACTGGAACCACGACATCGTCATCTGATATCTGGTACAACAGTACACACTTTACCAGCAAGTTTGATCAGGATCAGTGTACTGAAGTAAAAAAAAGACGTCTGGAGAAATGACAATAAAAAGTCGAGATACTTATGCCATACGTTTGATATGTGACGATGACGATTGGTGTTTTATGGCCACTTTTGTGCACAATGTAGGCTAAATGGGCCGAGCGACCTCCAAAGGTAATGAAGCGAAGTCGAAGTCAGATATGTCCACGCCGAGATTCGAACACGGGTAGTAGTGATCTGTAGTCCAACACGCTACCGCTGGACCACGGAGGGATCCCACGTTTGATATATGAATAATATACTTTAGGTTTATCAGGTTACTTTAATTGATAAATGGTGTGTGTGTGTGTGTGTGTGTCCCCCCCCTCTCTCTCTCTCTCCTCTCTCTATATATATATATATATATATATATATAAAGGCTTGACTTGCAGTTTTAACCTATAACGTCTTAGATATCTAAATGTTTGGTATTAAAAAGTTCATGGTACCCATCTTCAAAGATGCTTTACTAAATACATATTATTATTATTATTGATTTATTATTATTATCATCATCATTATGATTAGTCTGCCAATCACCTAACGTTCATTGATATCAGGCAACATGACCATTAAAAGACAGACAGACAGACAGACATACATACAGACAGACAGACAGACAAGGTAAGGTGAACTGAAAATGGAAAAAAATGCATTGTGTTTGTGTGTGCGTGCGCGCGTGTGTGTGTTTGCTATGTTGGTGAGTGGATGTTTGTGAGAAAGCACATGCAAGCTTGTCCGTCACCGTGCACACAAAAATGCCCCCTCCCCTCCCCCCCGACACGGTGAGCCATGACTTATCCAGTAATACTATGAGGACATCCATAAGGATTACCGAGCCATCAATATTCATGAATACATGTCACTCTACGGCCTACACACGTGTCTATAGAGTATACGGGCGGCCGTACTGCTACCATTATATACACCATACAGCTAGCTACAGTTATACAGAGGATGAGACGGTGGAACAACACGATGAGTAAACATTCTCTGTTACAGAGAAATCTCACACTGTACAATATACACGATGGTATCAGCTACTACAACTGGAGAGAGAGAAAATAAACAACCATATAGAGTCATGGATGGTTAACTGACTGGATACCTTGTTAGTTGATCAGGGATTATTGATGGGTAGACAGGTAGAATGATGGATGGGTGGATGGAGGGATGGATGGATGCTCTGACGGACGGATGGATGGATGCACGGCCAGACGGACGGACGGACGGACCAGCTATATGATTGTCAGGTTAGCTAGTAAGATGAAAGGATGAACTCAATCGACCAGTTAATTGTTATGTAGATCAGCGGATGGATTGAACGAAGGACGAATGGTTCAGCGGAAAACCAAATGAAGAAAAAAAACATTAAAAAAAACAAAGAGCACGCAACATGGACAACAAAAACTGGTATTTACATTAACCCATTGTTGGTAATAAATGTGTTGTGCTGAACAGAGGCATATCAGTATAATGGACAGTGATGACAACGACGATAACAACAAAAATAACAACAATAACAACAATAATAATAACAACTACATTGAGAAAAATGTCCACCTTCTTCAATGACTACGGTAACCAGGTATTGATTGATCTATCGTTCTATAAACCAAGATGTGCCGAGGTGAAGAGAACATCGGTCTATACACACACACACACACACACGTGTGTGTGTGTGTGCGCGCGCGACCACACGCAACCACACCGGACATCCCTGGACCAGACAGGAGTCTTTGATCTGTTAAGCAGAGTCTAAATGGGCTCAGTAATTTACTGATAAGTGACTTCCGCCCGCCTGCACTACCTTGATGAAACCGGCACACACACACAGAGAGAGAGAGAGAGAGAGAGAGAGAGAAACAGAGTCCGTAACAGAAGCGATGGTATGCCTGATGTATTGACGGAGTAGTCCATCCATTACGGGCCAAATTGGAGCCCGGACTGCTGTCACTGGAATCAGCCTTATCTGAGATGGACTAGCCAGATAGGCCGCTTAACGGCCAGCTGAGAATACCTAACTCATCGGGCTTAAATACAGACAGGGAGTGGCCTGATAAGATAAAAAAAATTAAAACACTGATAACAAATTACCTGAAGTATTAAAAAGTTGTTCCGGTAAATGAACTAAACCAAAGCCACTGTAACATATAAATCCACAAGGAACGACTGTAAATAATGTTGGTGGTGATGGATGGGCCACTTTTGTGCACATGGTAGGCTAAATGGGCCGAGCGACCTCCGAAGGCAATGAAGCGAAGTCATAGATGAAACACCCTTCAGATGTGCCCACGCCGAGATTCGAACACGGATGGTTGTGATCTGTGGTCCAACACGCTACTGCTATACCACGGAATCATAAATCAGTGGTTCTAGGTTCAATGCCATCAGTCAAAATAATATCAAATTACCAAATTTAATATAGCTCCATATTGAATTCATAAAAATTACCTCACTGCGCTGTTCTAGATTATTAACAGTAAATTAACCGAAATTATTAATAGCAGTAATAAATTTTTAATTGTTATCCAAATGATGATATTAGTTCCGAATCCTAATTTCAATGTTATTCTAAATTGATGGTAGTACATAGATATCCAGACCTACAACACTACACTTCCTATCCCCGAATCATTTAGCCTAATTCTTAACATGAAACCAATATCCCAAAGAAGAACATTTTAACATTTAAATCAGTCTGCCACAACTCAATTGTCCATTCAGGCTTCAAGCACTACTGGGAGTGTGTGTGTGTGTGTGTGTGTGTGTGTGTGGTGGTGGTGGTGTGTGGGGGGGGGGGGGTATTAACCCCATATATGTCACTGTGATGTATCATATCGAGGCCATCCCGTATTGTTAGCAATACCAATCGATGTCATGTTATACCATGGTGGCAAAGCACCAGAGTGGCCGAACTGAATGTGAGAGGTTCTGAGTTCAAATATTCCACCTCCCTTACTGTTCCTTCGTGGGATCGCCGGGGTTGAATTGGCCATAAATAAGTATCTTACTGGCTGAGAGGGAGATTACTGTTGATTACAATCCTAAAACTGGCAGATCAAAATAGTATATATATCCCATAAACAGCTAGTTTATGATGGTAGTACTAAACTGTACTATTTCTTAAACACTGAAGGCCCAAATACTTATCTTTAAACGAAGCACAATATTGTTATCACTAACCAAAGTGTACAATTCTTACAGAATCAGAGTAATAAATAATAATAATTACAAAATCCTCGAAAAGGATCGAGCTCAGTGGCGCACCTAGTGGAGGGGTTGGGCAAACTCATAGTGCGGGTACGATGCAAAGTTCATCAACAAATGATCATATGGAGTGGAAACTTAGGAAGAATAAGCGAGTCTGAAAAGGTCAGTTTTCAAATGGTGACGTAAATAAACTACTCTATTTGATGACTTAACATGTTCAGAGAGTGAATTCCAAAGAGTAGGGACAGCAACTGAAAATTCACGAGTCCCAGCATGAGTTTTAACCCTGGGAACAGACAACAAGTCAAAACCTGAGATGAACGGGGCTCTCTGGGCTTGGGTGCTCAAGAAAGGATGGAAAATAGATATGAAGGTGCTCCAGAAGAAAGGGTTTGATAGGCAATAGTGCAAAGTTTGATGATACCCATATGACATTATTTCAAGTGCGAGATCTAGGATTTACCTCAGCACGTCTACTGAGTCATGGCTATTCGCGGTCAGAGCCGTTAAGCTTCAGTCAGGCATCAGAAGCAATATCAGAATCATATTCTCACGTAACATCTACGGAGATTGTCAAGAAATAGGGTTTTGTTTGTCCGATATTGCATGAAATATTGTCACATGTCTATTGATGATTCACTTATCTTAAGACATCAGCAGTGCACATTTAATTTCATATCAATTTTGGTTGAATGTGCACTAAGTTTTTCCAATCAAGTCTGTCATATTTTTATGTACTGTAATCTATATGAAAAGTAAGTTTAATAACAAGTCATCCTGTATCAGGTATCCTAATTGGTCCACTTAACCATTGGAGTGTGATATATATATATATATATATTCGTAATAAGGATCTCTAGTGAATGGTTGGTTAATCAAGAACTTCTCCAACACGTATAAATTTAATTATTTTGCACTAAACTGAATGTTTATACAACACAAATGATATAAAGACAAATTAATTTATTAGCGTATTATAAGGTGAAAAAACATTTTAAAATCTAACATCCCATCAAATTAAGTCCATTTCAGTTTTCATCCACACGAACAATACAGTATATTAGTTTGGTTTCATCGAAAATAATATTGTCATTCAAATACGTTACTGGGTTTTTTCATAAGTCTTATTGAAGTATTACTGTACAGCACGTGCCCATCTTACTATTAAGAGCACTTTAATAAATCTGCATTATTATTATTATTATCATCATCATCAATAAAACACTCACTCAATAAAGATTACACAAAGACCTTATAAATTAGTACAAAATGCTACTTTTATAATTTAAATTATTAAGATCCAAAACATAGCTAAATCTGTAAAACTAGGATATGTATTACAATCTAAATAAATTTAATTTCTAAATTAAATTCAAAACCTCATTAGTCGGCTTGACATTACTTTATCAACATGTGAATCTTTATACTATATAGAACTGCACCACAATGATTAATTACCGGAAAACAACTAGAAAGTACCTACTCGCCTGGGCAAATCTGTGGATTTTAAAACTCAGAAATGGATGAATGCTTATTTCCAAACAGAGCATTATAAAATTTGAGTTCTTTACGTTATCAGGTATTCTGGACGTGAGTGAGTGAGTGATCGAGCGAGCAAGCAATTTATTTAGTATCAGTACTGGTCACATCTGGGACAAACGACTGAGGGTATAAGTCACAAACCAAGGTATAAGTCAGATTCAAGCCAATAACCTGGAGGTCTCAAGTAACGCAACGTTCTCATCACTGCAATAGCAGGCGAGGCCGTGTTGTAGCTGTATGAATAATACATGAAATATATAACTCATGTCATAGGTATAGAATTAACATACATAATTCAACCACGCACAGCTGTCGTATATGGCAGTACAACTGCGTGCAATGTCCATCCAAGGAAATATTTAACTCAAGCAATGCTATGGTTAAGTCATGATTCAGTGGACCGAACATTGCATACATCTTGGGTCAATAATTCAGAACAAATTCAGTATTTTATATAAGTCAGGTTCTGAATGTGCTGCAAAACTCCAGGTTGTGGGTATGAGCCTGATACAAACCTGTGTTTTATGATATTTCCCCAAGAAATTCCTTCTCAGCCATATCAAATACACCCCACGAGTGACCAGTCCTGAGGCTCACTCACTCACTCACTCACTCACTCACTCACTCACTCACTCACTCACTCACTCACTCACTCACTCACTCACTCACTCACTCACTCACTCACTCACTCACTCACTCACTCACTCACTCACTCACTCACTCACTCACTCACTCACTCACTCACTCACTCACTCACTCACTCACTCACTCACTCACTCACTCACTCACTCACTCACTCACTCACTCACTCACTCACTCACTCACTCACTCACTCACTCACTCACTCACTCACTCACTCACTCACTCACTCACTCACTCACTCACTCACTCACTCACTCACAATACAAGTATCAAATAATGTATGCAAAGCCACCTTCCTTGACAACAGACAGGAACCCAGAGAAAACCCAATGCCAAACACGAGCTGCATTCTGATTGGTTGATAATGACATCATTTCACGAAGAAAAAACAAAACATGATCAATATTCCTAGGACCTGTGATGCGAAAACGCGATTAACCCATCATCCCTGGGATTCCCCCCCCCCCCCCCATCCAACACAGCTCACACAGCAAACGTCTGCAGCAGATCTTAGTGTGTCAGACTTACCTTCATGAGAACCGATTCGCTGAGTTTCTCCCTGTTGACAATCTTAATCGCAACCTTCTTGCCCGTGATGCAGTTAACGCCTAATTTGACGAGACCTGAAATGAAGAGAACGAAAGTTGTAAATGATGTAAACGGCAGATATGGTGGCGCGCCGCAAAAGAGCAACAGTTGGTTGACCGAATCGTGGTGATTTTTATTTAGAACCTCAGTATATCACACCCTGCGAACCAGATGGAACTCAAATGTCATTTACTATGACCTACAATCAACAAGCAGGATATTTTGACAAGTTGCTGTACCATTGCCTAATTACTTCATCACTGCATCTTACGGCCTTATAACTGGGATTAGAGCTAGGTAGTTATTATACATACCACACAGGGTGTGAGATAGAAAGACAGAGACTGAGATAGATAGATAGATAGATAGAGACACAGCTTCTATTACTCTCAGGAGCTCAAACAATAACTATAATGCTGCTGATGTTAGAGAACTTTATATATATATATATATATATATATATATATTCTGTAGCATATATTTAGGAGCTCAAATTAGTATTATGTTGTAGATCCTATAATCATAATATGTAATTTAGGTTAGATTTGTGCTGGTTTTTTTGGTATCAGAGTCATGACTTTAAATTAGAGACCTTTTTATCATTCATATTTCACTCATAGTTACATACCATGATATAATAAAGTGGGTCAGGTACTGGTATTATGGAACACGCTTATCTGTGTATAATTTGTATCAGTATTAAGTACACCAAGCTCATGTATCTTGTTAGGTAACAAAGCTGAATGCTTTCTTTTATCGTCCACCTGCCGCTTTAAAGGCTCGATCATAAATGAACACTTCAAAAAGTAGACGTCGTAGCCACTGACGACGATGACCAGCCAATCAACGGAAACCTATTTCATACAGCGACTATATACTGTAGTACGGTATGTTAAATATATAGCGCATAACTATTAAACAGTTGACATCACAACAAAGGACACATAAATTAATGATACACAAAGAGATGATGATGATGATGATTGGTGTTTTATGGCCACTTTTGTGCACAAGGTAGGCTAAATGGGCCGAGCGACCTCCAAAGGTAATGAGGCGAAGTCGAAGACGAAACAACCTTCAGATATGCCCGCGCCGAGATTTGAACACGGGTGGTAGTGATTAGTAGTCCAACACGCTACCGCTAGACCACGGAGGCGCCCCAATGATACACAAACACAAAGCATGAATATTACAATAGACGGATGATACTTGAACGCAATACGGCGATATATTGAAATTTAAAGTCATTCCCACTATCAATCCTTCCAGTACTCGGACGTTCAGCAGTCTAGCGTCCATTAAGACGAAACAGTACTGAAGATAAACCTTCAAATACGAGAAGCGCCGACTCAGATTAGGCGTCAGCTAATTACCTCATTTAAACCAAAACAGGTAGGAGCCACCAGCACATTAAATCATCAACGTAGACAGAGACAGAGAGTCTGAGACGGACAATCAATATGAAGGAAAGGTTTTAAAGCAACAATTTAAATACCAACAGGACGGTTAATGGTTGCATTAACAAATCGTGGAAACCAGCCATTTAGCCACGTAATCCGGGACGTTACCAGGCCATCGGACCTTGTTGTGAAAGAGACTGGGGCCCATTCCCTGATCAGCCTACCACTAACGGTGGATGCCAGGTGTTTGATAAAGGTCTGCATCAACTATTTAATATGCCGTCTATTCGGCTAAGCCGAGACGTACGCCAGGCAATGCGGCGGCACCCGGCGTCCCAGGACGACCGGCAGTACTGCCATACGGCGACGACAGCCAGCAGCTCTGTAGCATCATGATTTTTTTAAACACCCCCCAAAAAAACCCGGATAAATAACAGATATATAGTTACTGACTATCAAAACCGATGGAAGAAAAGACATTCAATTTCAATCAAATACTTCAAAAACAGACTGTTTCATTCACGCAATAGCGGATATATATATATGTAGGAAATAACTAATCCGCGTTTATATATTTAAAGTGGTTTCCCCGCAAGAAATATGAACAGTTCTGATATGATATAAAGTTTACATATCGTAAAGCAGCATGTCTTCATCCCGTACAGACCACATCACCTGATTATAAAGACAACGGGAAGGAGATTACGGTGGCTGGACCATAATGTTAGACCAGATGTTGGCGAAATGGATTAAGACATCTTAGACGCGAATTAAAATCCCATCTTTGTCGAATTTCCTGTAGCACAAATGGCGATGATTGTGTAACTCCGGAAACGGCCACAATACACCACCGTCGTTAATGCCAAGTGATGGCCGAGGGTTTATGCGTCAGGAGGCCAGATACAGTTATCCAGAATGGACGTCTCTCAGATCTCTTGCCAAATTTTCAACATCCGTAACCAGTTGTTCTCAATCCGATGAGTTCATTCTCATTATTTATTTAACATCGGGCCGACGAAATGGGTTCTTCAAATTCCCCCCCCCCCACCCCCCACGACCCAAACAACTCTCTACCAGCAGCTGACAATACCCACATGAAAACGTTTTTCACGCAATAACATAAACACGTTCAGGGGAAAATCTTCGGGAATCTATCACCAGTTGCTAAAACCCAGTATCAACCACGCTCCAGGTGACCATTTTGGAAAACATCGGTACATGCAACATACATCCATTTCCAAACCGAGGCGCCTTTCACCCGAATACTGAATGAGGACAGACAACGAGGTAACGCGCACGCACGCACACATACACGGCTATACGGAATGAACCAGTGTACATTTGTCATTCGCTGGTGAGCGCTACGCTTTGAAGTATAATCACCGCCACATTAGCAATGCCCTGAGGGGGGAGGCCCGTTCCAGGAGCGACGGTGACAGGAATACGAGCCGCGCACACGGAGTATCCTGGCCCTAAGTCCAAACAGATCAGTGCCATAACAAGGCCAGATAACATTATGCAATAAATCGTATGCCTTCTCTTCGGTCACATCAAGTGCACCCCCCCCTCCATCACCCCCCCCCCCCCAACACTGACAACACGGATAGACAAGCTCCAGTTGCGGACTTTGCTAGTGTGTGTATGTTCGATATGTTTGTATATTTATAATTATGTGTCCCAGTGATGACACGAGGGAAGATTTATTGATCACAGTGATGAGTTCTCTTCTCTTGCAGGTATCCTATCCGGAGGACAAACTGTATTGATGTGGACATAATAAATGTGTGTGTGTGTGTGTGTGTGTGTGTGTGTGTGTCATTTAGAAACCATCTCGTCGGCACTGCCATTAGCACGTGTAGAATGCGGCATTGACTTCGGGAGCGTGGAGCACAAATACCACTTCCAGAAATGGCACTGAACCAGATGATAGTACTCACTGATAGGACCACCATTGAAACAAACACGCCACTAGTAGGTGTCACTGGTAGGGGAAAATAACAGAAACAGGACTCCAATAAATAACATCTGAATAAATACCTGCAACCAGTGTACAGGGTACAATATAAATACATACACACACACACAGACACACACACGGACTGATGAGCCATTACAGTATTACAGTTTTAGCATGAAAAGTTTCCAGCTTCTCTGGAATGCCAGTGCCTTAGCGGGAAAACACACCTCAAACTCGAATCTGAAACAAACACCCCAAACACACAAATAACCAAAACGACATACACAGAGAGAGAGAGAGAGAGAGAGAAAGAGAGCTAACCCAACATACAAACTAGCCAAAAGCATGGCCTAGTCAAATCGGACATTATATCAAAAATCTCTTGTGATATAATGGCAATCAATTTTGGCCCACGGGTGAAACAGCTAAAAATTGGCTTTATATTGGCACAAACCGACAACAGGTGTTTATCGGATGTGGACATGGCGGGTATTTCTGCTAGACATGGGTCAGTGTCCTCTCCCGGAGAGTAATTCCTTGCTATATGGTGAAATTTGGGTGAACAGAGGCGATTAAACCGCTATTACGCTACTCCCTGAACCATTAGCCACATTCAGGGCGTGAACGAAAGCCTGGAAACCCGCGTTTCTTATCGCCCATAATAACGAACAATCCACCATGAACAATCCATAATTCCTCTATAACGCTGAGGCGTGTAGAATCACAATAAACAGCAGATATGTTAAACGGTGTCACATATTTTAATATTGGTTCTCATCGGATTGAGGCAGAATATTATGCACGTAGAGGACACGATCACTAATCGCTAACGGCTAACACAACGCAGATTCCTAATATAAACGGCGTCACTGGAAACTGGCCAACGGAAGCCACTACACCTCTCTTGTGTCAAGGTCGCTCCGTGGAAAGCATCTCAAAGTACCAAACAGTGGATAGTCAATTTTTGTTGTGTTTAGTCAAATATTGCAATGAAGTCATTACAGAAAATGTCAAATGCGATCAAATGTTCAGCTGTATTCTGCTATTTTCTAGTGTTCTGAACGTATTTTAAAACCCAAATGCCCCACTCGGGTCTTCACTCTGATGCCCACCAATGAGACATCAAAGGATGATAGACTGCACAGATGCTAGTCGTTCACAAAATATAACATTTTGGGCTCTCCCTCACTCAATCAGGTGTCAATAGATCATTTTCAACTCCCACATCATGGTAGTTTGTTAATTACCACCTTCTTCGAGTAATCTCTATTTCACAATTAACAAATACGAAAAACAATAGGGGTACATAATATGAGTTAATATATGAAAAATGTCTTTATATGAGTGTTGGTGACAGAATCCAGAAACTCGACAGATGTGTTTCTAGGAGAGTCTGTGTGTCACGCTGTGCCTGCATGTGTGTGTCGGTGTAAGCATGCTAATGCAACTCTCTCTCTCTCTCTGTTTGTGTGTGTGTCTATCTATGCCTACATCAGTTTCATCCTACAATCTGGAAGATTCACAGGGGGAATGGAATGACAAATCAGTATCGTCAATTGTGTTCATACTAAGACACACCAAGAGTGAAAAGGTGAAGGTATTCACATATGCAGGTGTGACTAGGTATGCCACAGGCATACATACACAAATCTGTGGTATCCAAAAATCAGTTAGGACACAGGAATTTGTAAACTGAGTAATTCCAGTCTCCCTATAAAACATTAATCAACCTATGGGTCTATCAGAGTACTTAGCAAGCACACACACACACACACACACACATACGCACGCACAAACCATACTGTAACCGTCTGGATGTCTATTCTCTGTTGAGTTAATGCCTACAGAATCCCGCTGATAACAGCCCAGTACACCTCAAGGGAGTAAAACCGGGCCAGCGACCTTTGTCTGCTATTGTCTGAGTGTTCCCTGATATGGTTCTGTGTCTCTTCACGTTGGTGTTCAAGATGAGTTCGGTTTGGCTACTAGGTACACATGTTGGTCTATACTGTAATATAGTGGCAATTAGGCAGCCACGGAAATGGGCTGGTGCAATTATGAATAAAATACACACACACACACGCGAAATTAGATGGCATTCCTACAAGATATGACGTAATCGAAATGTGCAAAAAGTTGTCATTTTTCAATAGTTCATCATCCGCAATCAGCTCGGTGTTTGTTTACGGGCAATCGAAGTAAATTATTTATCGCACATAAACACAACGCATGCAATTATAATGGACTGCGTGGCACAAGGGCCCATGACAATAAATGAAATCTGAACACAATAGAACTACACGTGATCTGTACATCAAGAAATAGTGCACCAAGCTCACAACTTAAGGCTCAATGTAGCAGAAAACAGCACTTCAAAAGCGAAATTATTAAACAGCAAATGGTACACTTTCGTTCTTCATAACTCAACATTTCAGATGAAAGCGTTTGTCTTCTTTTAAAATTTAAGGTCCAAGCCTGACTGGCCTTCAATATGTCCTTTCAAGTAAACACATCAGTTATAAATACAAAGAGCGGCGTTAAAAGTCCACAATAAGACGATTGTACTGTAAATCCGGAATCTCCTCTACTGTAAACACTCAAATTTGTGGCTTATGTAACATACAGGGCCGTTTATTTATCATTCAGAAGTGAGTAAGTAAAGCTTAACAACTCAACAGCGCAAAAATGTCAATAAGTTGAGTTTGGTTTATTGACATCAAAAACTGTTTTTTGCTGAGACTGTAACAGTCAAAAACCCGTTTAAACAGTCAAAAACACAATGGTAGTTTTGGACGTCACGTTTGTAGCCCAGATGTACCTTTGACTTTGAGATAAGACTGTATTTATTTATAATTATTGTTAAGAGTTTGACTTCTATTAGTTCTAATACTATTGTTGGAAAGAAACAAAACAACAGTTTGTAGACAATAGTTTGATTTGTGATAATACATACATTTAAGGAAGAATGTATGTACAATATATACAAAATCCAGGATTCATACTTGGAGATATATAACAGAGCTTTGTTCCACCAAAGTATTTTTGACATTTTTATGATGATTTGGTTTCAAAATAATGTTTTACATGTTTTGATAAAAACGTCAAAAACTTCTCTTCAATATGACGGTTTTAACGATGTTATAACAGGTGGCTTAAAACAATCAATAAAAAATCTGCCAGCAAATTTCCCCCACTTTTTACCTACCCCCATTGGGCTTAGAACATGCAGGTGGAAACAATACCAATGTGACCTGAAGGGCCAACTGTAAATCTCAGAGTATTCTTAGCCTCAAAACTATAGCGCATGTTGCTTAATATAACTTCTTAATTGCTAAAGTCTGCATCATTCAGATAATGCAAAACTTGACAACTTTAAGGTGTGCAGGGAAACCTGTTTGCAGTCTTTTCAATATAGGATAAAACATAGAATGATGCCACGCAATGCATGGCTTTGTGTTAGAAAGGTAGTAAATACTAACCAAAATTATTACCAAAGAACCCCCACTTTCCTGTCAACCATTGTTTGGGGTATTACAATTTTGGGCCATGAAATCACATCCTCAGAAAACAAGAATACCCATCTGACTGAGTTACTAAGCAATCTTCAACCGACAGCAACCGCAAACTAATCCCAAGGACTCGCCAAACAAAGCATTCATCCATTGGATTAACAAAAGGTTTGGACTGACTGCAAAACTCTAGACCATCTTGTGCTCTGCAGCACTGACACTAAGAACACGGACAACTGGAAGTCTGCCTAAACCATCATCAAACTTTAAATGAACAAATCACATTGATCCTATAATGCTTGGACATATTAAACAACCACTCGATCTGGACCACCCGGAAAAAAACACCAAATCATCCCCGCCATTACCGTATCAATATCAAGAAGCCATTCGTGTCACTGATTTTAGTGTGACATGCCTGATAAGCTTCTGATAGCAATAAATTATGTAGACAAATTCAGTCTAATTAATACAGCACCAGACATGGGTTTAAATACATTTTTAATATAATACAATATATAATATATATAATAATGCACGTTTATATAGCGCCAGAACCAGGTAACCCTGTTCTGAGGCGCTTTACAATATTATTATATCTCACTCAGATCTGTTTCCACCCAGCACACATCTCAACTCACAAGAGAGCATACAATGCATGCTGCCATTATAGTCGCAAAGCATTACTCAAACACACAGCCATCGCGTCCTGTCAGGTACTCATGAACAAGTCGCCACATGACAGCATTGCACTTCAGGGAGATTCGAACCCGCGACCATTCGGCTACGAGTCCTACGTTCTAACTAACTGCGCTATCACAGCTGTTAAGTATTAATTTACAAATAATAATATTTTCAAATATAATAACCAAATTGACGGTTTTCTCCCTTTTTTTATGCACACATTTTATAATACTATTGGTAAAATATCACATGTAAAATGACCTATTATACCACTTATAGATCATCACATAACATCATATACATGTTGCTATCAGGAACAAATCAAGTTGGTGGCAAAATATTCAGATAAATACTTCAAACAATTTTTTAAAGTAGTTTAATACTGTATTTGAAAATGTATTTAAAAATCAAATCCTTTGTGCAGGAAGTGTTTAAATACAAATACTCTTCGTTCTGGAAAGCTCAAATACAAGACAAATACTTGAAAGGGCTATTTAAATACTTTCAAAAACGAATACAAATGTGTTTGATCCCTTATCTATACAACATGGTACAGGCATATAATTTTCCAGTACAGTTGTAGCTATTCGTATAGGCCAAGGTGTCAGCGGCATTAGTTAGATTGCTGGCAACGAAATCAGGATACTGCCAACTTAAAAATGTCACAGCCACTTAGCTGGTGTTAGATTCTCATCAGAGAGCACACTGATTATTAAATATTAAATAAAACATGTGTTTAATCGAAATGGATCCATAACTGTTACGGAAGCTACTTAAATATATGACTAAAGTACTAGAAGTATAACATTAGATTTAACGTTTCAAAATGGCAGCTTGTTTTCCTCGTGGAGTGACAAAATATTCTTCCATTCGGGATCTTGACCATTTTTTGTTATAAAAATTCATCATATTACAAGACAAGTGGTCTACACACAAAATCAACAACATTTCAGTTGGGAAAGCCAGCAAAGATATATACTTCTAAATGCTTTACCCCTCTGCCTTCGAATAGAATACGTCAGCTAGGCAAAAGAGTAACGCATCAATAACCATGATTGACATCTGATGAACAATGAATGCCCATGGATGTACAAACGATAATGCAAAGACAATGGGGATTCAATAAACTCAAACTGCAGCTGAACCACTGTTGAAAACTGACCATAAAGTAGTTTTACTTCGTAAATAACCCATATACACGAAAACATAATATAGATTTAGGCAGAATGTCAACAAGTGTTAACCAATTGCATCTCCAGTGACTGCTCTAAGAATGAGTGAGGTTTTGACAACCCAGAAGCAGAACAAATAGGCCATTTAGCATCTTCCGTCATCTCCTACGACA
This sequence comes from Paralvinella palmiformis, assembly GCA_025642065.1. Lineage (NCBI taxonomy): Eukaryota > Metazoa > Annelida > Polychaeta > Terebellida > Alvinellidae > Paralvinella > Paralvinella palmiformis. Next base: position 126,476 of record JAODUP010000761.1, on the reverse strand, counting down.
TCCCTGGCTGCTCATAAGCTGGATCAGAAGCTGACTGATTGGACTTTAAATCAGGGTTTCTGTAACAGATGCAGTAAATACGGGTTGTTTATATCGTCCATACACTTGGATAACAAAGAGGGAATTGATTTGAATCGATCTGAGTGGTTTAGCTTCGGAACTGATCAAACCTGGTACACATGATCGCGGGGATGCCTCCCTACGGAAATATATCCCACAAACACAGGTGTGAGCCGGATTCGAACACACAACCTGGAGATTTGCAATGCAGTGCACTAACTACTGCACCATGCTACCTGAAGGTAAAAGCGCTAAAAGCAACAGAAATATATATATATATTATATATATATATATATATTTTGTGCAATATCTGGATTGTTCCATAAACAGTATATTGATTTTGGACATTTTAATATTTATAGAGGAAAGGAAGAGTATCATAACGTGACATTAAAATATCAATCTTCCTGATCCATTCAAGTTTGTGGTTTTTAGAACCCTTCTTTAACTTCTCTTTCCCTTGGCTTAGAAAGTTCTTAATTAAATTACTGATTCCACGACGGTCATATATTTAGAAGTTTATCATTCAAATATCTTATTGGTTTTATATATATCTTATTCAGGACGTCACCTTTGAATGGTTGTTGCTAGTATTATTATTTTTATTTATTATTTCAATTTAGTGTACGTATAAAAAGGAAAACGTTTTAAAGGAATGCCGTGTTAACAAATGATAGAATCGATCCAAACCAACAGCTCCAGAATCAGCTCCGTTTAAACCCATCTGTAATATGTCATATAAGAAGATGCCATTATATTATTACTGTAATATTTTGTAATATATCCTCTAGATTGTCCAGAGACTAACATTTATTCCCCCCAAAAGGGCAAACATTATAATTATTTATTTTATATCAATTGAAGATGGTTATAATTTCAACTCTGACTGAGCCAGGTCTGGGGAGGTATCGGCCCAGTCTGAGCTCCGACTATACCCCAGTGTATCATATCAGTCTATCGTCTCCCGGTATCATCAGCTCTCATCCACAGACATGGAACGTATTTAATACTGTCTCTCCAACAAGCTTATAGCCTAGACGGTGGCTCTGGGTTCTTTAAAACCAGGTTCTCACCAAAGAACACCTCCATGTTGGGTGGGATTACATTACTCCCACCCAATTTTTAACATCAGACAGAGAGACAGCCTGCCTGCCTGTCTGTCTGGTCAAGGCTCGCAATATTACTGCTAGTAGAGACAGAAGCTGTCCAATCAATACTCGTATATCACCGACTAGAGAATTTACGGGCTAAGTACGATATAATACATAATACAGTTTGTTTCCACATTCATCAAATGATGTTTTATGTGTGTGTGCGCGCGCACGTGTGTGTGTGCGCGCGTTCACGTATCTGTGCGTGGACATGTTTGACCACACATCATGTCGTGTTGGTGCGTGCCCATGCAAGTATGTGCATGTGTGTTTGTTTACGTGCCTCCTCGTTTATACACAGAAACCTACGTAAAAATACTATTAAAATGTTACGTATAAGATCAACGTCACAAAGCGGCAGCTTAAAATCGGGGACTGAACCAGTCTAGCTCAGATGCCTGTAACGCAATAAATACTGGGTACTGCAGGCTGACCGTCAAACCCGGTCTCCATCTTTCAATATTTCAGTACTGAACTTAAACCATTAAAGCTTCGTCTATCTGGCATGTGCTAGCCAATCGTCCCTCCTGGCACGTTTAAATGTACCACAGACCCAGATGACGCTTCCATCTCCGAGAAATCTGATTGCATTGTTTTAGAAGGCATCTGACTACTAGATTGCTGATTTATGATTTGATAAACGCCAGCAACTATAGATCTATACTCTGGTCAGATAGCTTTAAATGTCAAGCAGTGTCAGTATAAACTCAACGCAGTGATGGGTTCCTACGGCATTAATATTAAATCAAGAAACGGACAAATTTAGTAACCAAAAATGCTGCAAACAACTCAGATGAAGTGGATAACGGCTGCATACCCCCAAGAAATGCCAGTATTAAAGAACTACTGTGACCCATTAATGCCTGGACAATTAGACAAATGAATTAGGCAATCAGATGAAACATCCCAAACACATAGGCAACACCGCCATTCAAACGCCGAGTTGGCGGTCTGTGATACAGCAGACTATCCACTGGGCTGTGAACGGTCCTTTTGTTATCGGAAGAAGATGTCAATCGTCAACGGCTTCAGACAAAAATTTAGAAACGTGAACGAAATTTATAGGCAGATGCTAAATTATCAGTTCGTACGTGCGGCTGAGAAGACACACGAACAAGCCATGATTTGTAGATAACTGAAATCAGCCACCACGAGTACAGGGCTAATAATTTAGTAGGATCAATCACTGGCTGCCTTCTCCCAGAGGCTCGAACAATATCAATATCTCTCCGCTTCCGATATGTATACAAGATGCTCATGATTAGTCCGAACTTAGCCCGGTTAAACAGCTACTCTGTATAGAGAATACCTACAATAAAAGGCCACTTGCGTTCATTGACTACGCTAGAAATCTATAGAAGTTCCTCACCGACGGCGGAACAAAAAATATGGCCCAATACACGGATTACTGAAGGAAATGACAAAAACTGAGCTCAACAATAAACCAAGGGTAGTTCTAATTACAGACCACCGTGTAGACATTGAGTAGGCTGGACAATCCACATAATGCGCACGTTATTTGTTTATGAATCAATAAATTCTTTAAATGTGACCAATTATAGCCATGTCTGTGACCCTGATCCGTGCTGGTAGGACTTAGGTCTTGGCTTAGTAGGATGTGATGTGTCCAGAACTCTTTGTTCACCTTTCTGTACTATACGTCTTCTAGCCAATTTAACGCCGTCTCAGTACACTGGTCTAATGGGCAAGGCTTTCCTGTCTGTCTGTCCGTCTCTCTCTCTCTCTCTGTATGTGTGTGTATGAGCCGGTTAACACGTAAGAGCGTATACAATATGTCTCTATCTGTCATCCGTTCTTAAATATGCACACACACACACATATATATATATATGTATATATAGTACACCCTCTTTATAAAGCCACATTTGGGACCAGATAAATGTGGCATTATAAAGAGAGTGGCGTTCTAAAGAGGTATGACAATCACGAAGTCAATGTATATTCATTAACAACATTACTCACACTCGTATTCACACAAAACAAATTAGCATTTCATTTTTAAAAGTCAGTTGTGACAGTCTGTTTGGACGTTACTGAGTTCAAGACTTGTAATGCACTTAGTGCGACATTTACCACCTTTGGATCCCATGCATCGTAATAAGGCACTAAGTGCATTCCTTGGTTCTGAAACTGTGGTTTAACTTTAAGCGAAAGTCGGAAAACCATAGAAAAGGAGCCTGTTCCAGCTCTGTGTGTTTTGATGTTCGCCGTCGAACTGATGCCTGCACATTAGACAACAGTACATCCTCAAAGAACAAGAAGATGATCAGCTATTGCTAGTTGACTGGCTTTGAGGTGAAGATCTTGATAACGTAGCGCTTATAGCTTCTGAGTTAAAAGAGAAAGCCAATTGTTTACGTTTATGAGAATCCATCGTAATGATAGACAGTTATTTGTTTATTGTATGATAGCGCATTGATAGAACAATTTGGTTAATGAGTAATGATATGAATAAACTTGTGGTATTTAAACGATTTGCAAATGATACAATGGTGATGATTGATGTTTTACGGCCGCTTTTGTGCACATGGTAGGCTAAATGGGCCGAGTGACCCCCAAAGGTAATGAAGCGAAGTCAAAGATAAAACACCCTTCAGATATGCACACCCCAAAGATTCCAACTCAGGTGGTAGTGATCTGTGGTCCAACGGGCTACCAGTTAGACCACGGAGGCGCCCAACAAATTGGGTAATGATTGCATTTCAACAAACCTATTCATTGATCATATGATCCCTTTATCCACCGCATGACTTCAATTGCTTCGGGGCATCATTGGAAGCCACTGCCTGACGCCTTTAATTATATATGACAACAAAACTTCTTGAAAAATATTGCCGATATTAGGCTTTGTGTATTCAGTTTAGTAATTCCTTTTGTGGAATACTTTTACCGAACGTGTGATTAGCAAAATAAAGAGGGAAATAGCAGATGACCGAATAACGAAGGGCGTTATAAAGAGGGTGAATCAGTATTCTGAGGGTTCTCTAGGCGATAAGTGAGGGTGGGATTATAATATATTTTATTTATCATTGGGTGATGATTGATGATGATGATTGATGTTTTACGGTCACTTTTGTGCACATGGTAGGCTAAATCGGCCGAGCGACCTCCAAAGGTAATGAAGCGAAGTCAGAAATGAAACAACCTTCAGATATGCCCATGCCCAGATCTGAACACGGGTGGTAGTAATCTGTGGTCCAACACGCTACCGCTAGATCACGGAAGCGCCCTATAGTTTTGTTGTTCGGGGAGAATCCCCAGGCTGTCGCTTAATCAGCACAGCCTGAGCGCCCTATTTATCATTGGGCCATATATATATATATATATATATATATATACTGGATTGTTTAGCATTGATGCTGGTTATCCCGATTTACAGCCATAATCTAGAGGTTTGCAGCACACTGCTCTAAATACTGTGGCATCAGTCAATCTAAACCCTAATAACTAACTTCTCTGTATATATTATCACATATATGTCAGTCAGTCCATAACCCTATCCATATGTTCCTACTATTTATCATCCAGTCTGTATTTGTATATTACTATTATTAGTATATATCTGTAAGTCAGTCCTAATACGTCCTCTATCCATATGTTCCTACATCTGTCAGCTATACATGTATATTACCATATATCTGCCAGTCAGTTCATACCTCTAACCACATATTCCTATATATGTCGGCCAGTCTATATAGATCTGTGCATTACCACATATTTGTCAGCCAGTCCATACCTCTATCCATAAGTTCCTACATCTTTCAGCAAGTCTATACCTGTGTATTACCATATATCTCTCAGTCTGTCCATACTTCTATCCATATGTTCCTATATTTATCAACCAGTCTATATACCTGTCCCCTCTGTCTAGGAGTTTCTGGTAAACGAACACTAGATGGATTTAGTAGAGTATTGATATCTCTATCTGGGAGGCCAAAGCCTGTAGTCTGTAGTATGAGTGTCTACCTCATCAATAGCCAGTCATTCAATCACCAGGACGAGCTCATGCCTGGTACTTCCTGGAATCAATATTTTTAATTCCAGGCAGCCTGTGACAGCTGAGGTAGATTTCATTTTAAATATCTCTCCCTCTCTCACTCTGTATGCGCGCATGTGTTTACGTACACACGTGTGTGTGTGTGCGTGTATACAGACATGTGTGTAGTGTGTTTTGTGCACACGTCAGGCTAAATGAAGTGAATCACATCCAAATGTAATGAGTTGAAGTAAAACAATAGGTGGTAGAGATATGGGACTTGCAACCAAACTACTAATTTGTTGACGTAAATCAGGTAGAAATATGAAAAAAATGTTGGGACAAATAAACCGTAAAACCACCAGGTTTAGCATCTGGCCGCGCCTTTATACCCGTCTCAATTGGGATACCTACTACTAGTACTACTAGTAGTAGTAAATATTAGAAAGAATAAATACTAGCAGTATTTCTAACTATAACTAATGGTGCATAGAATTTCATCTACGACAGATAAGGTAAATATCACCTCTCCATCATCAACAACATCATCATCATCATGCCAAAGACAGACAGATACACACCGATGGCAGATAGCCAGCTCTATATATCAGATCCAATATGAATCGAGTCCATGCACGTTCAGCCATCCATCACTCCACGTACAACTTACGAACCTATCAATATTTAATGAACTCCTGGCACAGCCATAACCAAAACTGTTGATGAGGATACCGTCCTAAATTGGACATCATCATCAGCTGCTCTAAGGCTGGACCACTGTACACAGCGTTCCGGTCAATATCTGGTTTATTAGGCTGGCCAATAGTGGTATTTACTGGCAGGTCGAGATGGTTATTTCAGATATAACATTTTGTATGTATGTATATATATATATATATATATATATATATATATATATATATATAGTCCATAATAAGCATAGCGTCTTTTTACAGTATTCTGCTAGAAGTGCTATGCTGTTCAATTGGTCGGGGTCATTGGGGGGGTCAAACTGTCAGTTCGTGGATTGTTTGTCAGTGCAGGTTGTGTCCGGTTCTAAGACGGTATGATCTTGAACACACTGCGAACACCACTTGGATTCCTGTTACGCCAACACAGATCCTATCTTGTAATGGAATGCTATACCAACGACTATCATCCAATGGTTAAACCTAGTCTCAATGCATTGGGTACCATTTTCTCTCTCTCTCTCTCTCCTGACATAACAATTCTAAATTATGACAAAAGGGGAGTCAACCAATTTGTTATGTGATGCAGTTTGTTGGGTCATGTCTGACTGAATCCAGGATTGTGCACCGCATAGCACGGCAAAGGAAAGTACGCAGTACTGATCCCTCAAGTATACTTGAGGTTTAGGAAAGGGTTGGAATTCTCTAAGTGGGGGTTGGTTTGTAGATATTGTTTATATCTGAAACTGTGTGATTTGTGCATTTTGTCTTAATTTAGAATTGGACGATTTTTGTATGCGATACCAGGATTGGGTACTGCAAAAAACAAAACATTGGGGAGGTCGAGGGCATCCCTCGCTGTATCTAAGGTGTTGCAGGTACACCATGGATTTAGGTACATCCAATAGCTGTGAACCAGAAACCATAGACCCTGCTGTTACAGCTACTGCTAAAATAATACTATAAAGTGCAGAAAGATATATTTTCAACATATACTCTATACACGGTTTAAATAGTAGGAATCATTAGAAACAGAGCCGGTAGATAGAAATTACTACGTTTAATAATGTCACCACAGATTTAAAATTAATTTAGTTTGTCATAATCTGTACGCTGAACCTGAGCAGCTCAATCTTGTCAGGAATGAGAATGTTCATCCATGAACCGAACAAGCCTATTACTTGTTTTTCATTCTGTAGCTACTGTCTGCATTGCATTTACGTCAATTAGGAATAATACTTCTTGAAGACATCATAAAATAATATTAGAAGATTAGAACTAGAGAGCACCATATTAATTAACAGTAATCGTCAACAGTGTCCACTCAGACACCCCCCCCCTACCCCGACATCCTCTCATAAAACACTGTCAATGATAACACTGTCTGTAATATGGTGGAATCATAAAACAATAAAATTATTGTGAGGACACTTTTACTATGCTTCTGGCTTATCATCTAGCTGACTAATATATATATATATATTAAAATTAATAATATATAGAATAATATATAAAATACTTTTATGGTTTAAAAAAAAGAAATTGAGTGATAGTTCACAACAAATATCACAATATAACATTTGAATGAATATCAGGTTCATCAAGGGTGAGGTTCTTGAGTACGTTCGATTTACACACGCAAGTTGGGAATCTGACATTCTCTGTTGACTCTAGCGCAGCTGTTTTGCTTGGACTAGAAATTATTTGGGGCCTAGAAAAAATATTTGTTGGGCTATAAGTAAGAAATTACGTTGGACTTGTTGATTTAAATTTACTAGCCATGAGCAGGGGCTATTTTTCTGCCCCTAAAATTATATACATACACACATATATATATATATATATATATAGAGAGAGAGAGAGAGAGAAAGAGACGCACACACACACACAAACTTATATATATATATATATGCACCATATATGTATCTACATATATGGTGAGATTTTTTATATTAGACCAATGTAGCCACCACTGAGACTACATCTAAGTTAATGCAACCAAATATGACAGCCATCTGCTTTCTCGTTATACAGCCAGCATAATAACATGTGAATGTCAAAGTTTAATCTCTGACTGAGTTCGTCTAAGCACAAGCCATCAGAAAAGCTAAATGAATAAGATCAAGCCTGATATATAACGTGATCGACCATTTTATTTGACTCTGTGGAGACTCTGGACACATCAATGAGTTATTTTAAGTTTATACCAAATTCTATCCCTCATTTCAAGGATACATGTGATTCCAACTCCAAGGATCCCAGGCAATTTTCACATCATATTATGAAGATCAGTACTCGGTATTCGTGAACTCGAGTACATTTTTGACATACTCCTACTCATAATACTTAAGGGCCATGTACTTGTGCTCATACTCATTGTACTATTTTTTTTATTACTACAATACGAGTACATCTGAGTACTTTCCCAATACAAACTGTGAAAACAAAATTTTTTGTGGTCATAAAATGAAACTCCTGAAATATTTAATGTCATAAAATTAAATAATTAGCTATTTGAGTATTTCTATCATTATTAATACATAAACTTTGTTGACGAATAACATATATTCTGGATAGAATGTTTTGACATCTACCGAACAGCATTTGCACTCAACCCACACTTCAAATTGAAGTGGTGCAGCAATGATGATGAGTACTAAACCATCACACAGCATCCCATTCACAAAGTTGAGGTCATGACCAAGACGACTGATGAAGTCCAGCTTCCTCCAGCAAGATGAAGACATTATCAGCGATGACCAAGATGACCTCTTTGACTTCATCAGTTTATGGAAGATATGGAAGCTCCAACCACCTCAGCGGATAACTCTGTCGTCGCTGTAGAGGTGAATGAGTTCCTGAGTCAGTCATGCACAGGTCGTCACTGAGTGACCCATTGCAATTCTCGAAATGTCAACACAGCAACTTTCCCGATCTGGCTCAGCTGGTCACTCATCATCTGAAATTCCTGCTTCATGAGCCCCAGTTGAAAGCCTATTTAAAATAGCAGGGAAAGTGTTGACTCGCTGCCTAAACGATTCTACATTTGAACGAATTTGCTCATCCACTGCAATATCAACTGAATAGTAAATTTGCAACACATGAATTTCAATATTGACAGATTTGTAATGAAGAGGTATTTTTTTTAATTTTCCTCAAAAAGATTTATCAATAATTACCACTGTGTATTCAGTTGAGCTGAGTTAAATAAATTAGAATAAGTAATAATCTTAAATTACATTAGTACACTATTATTTAATTTTAATATTTAAAAAAGTGTATTTGTACTCATGAAAACGTATTTTTACTCATACTAAGGTTTTACAAATGTATTCATATTCACACTCATCCACCAGCAATGTACTCATACTCAAGAAAATGTACTCAAACCCCGTCTGATGAAGATGCACCATTTAGTTATTACCCCAATGAAATGCAGGTTTTTAAATGACCCTGCAAACCTGCACATCAAATCTGATGGTGGAAACAGTACGGTTTTTGGTGAGATGATGCAAATAAAGTCCTTAGAGATAACTTGCCAATTAGAGACCAAAAAAAGACGTTGCCTTTTCAGTGCCACGTCAGATGATATCAATATCTTCCATGAACATCCACTTCTTGTTGCTTCAGAATGATAAGTGATTCGTATTGATCAATGCACAACTTTTTTATTTGTCTAAATATACCTACCATATGTACGATCTATATTAGATAAAAACTGGTAATTCACCTGTCTGATATCTGTCAAATAAAGTAACATTTCCCACAGAATTGCATGACAGGTAAAAGAAAATCGAGATGAAAACATGGGCTGCTCAGTCAGCCATAACTGACAAGGCAAGTAAAAAAAAGATACATTTAGCCATGCATGACCTAGTTTTTAATAACGAGCTGCTTCCACGTTTGCACATGTTAGAAGTTTTATCTCCATGCCATGAATCACATTCTTGCCTATTCACTAAACATCTGGATCAAATCAGTTCTCGAATATTTTATTCTCCTACATTTGACATTATTTTGACCTTACGATGATATGTCTGATGGGTTGGTTACTGGACAATGTTAATAAATTCCAGTCAAAATAATTCCATATGTTGAAAAAAATGCTGAACTACGACAAATGAAGACAACCATCAAACAGCCGTCCACTAAAATTTCACAACAACAAATTTTGAAGACAACACACCTCAATCGAAGGAAAGAAGAAATGATCTGTAGAAAGTTCAATTGCGCTCATCAACCTCTGTGATGGTTACACCTGAGACACGTGGAGGACATGGAAACAAATCCCATAAACCCAGCTGTGAGCTGGATTCAAACCCACAACCCAGAGGTTTGCAGTACATTGTTCTGACCGCTGCACCACCCTGATGCTTAGAATGCACTTTTCAGTATTAATGCAAGACAAGATGGCCGTACTTCATACTAATCAGTAAAGATAAATGTGATTAGAAATTAACTGGTCTCTGGAAATACTGCACCATATTGCAGTGAGATAAAGATAAGATAAATGCCTCATCTTATTTAATAAAGGTGAATCTAATAGACATTTTGCTCATTTAACTTGTAGCTGCCTAGTGATGTATTTAAAGTTGACCTTACAAGGGAATGGACAAGACGAGTGACAGTGGACTTCAGAGTGACAGTGGACTGAAATCGTATATGTCAGATTGAGAGCAGAAATGAAGTCTCATTGTATTATAAGCCGTAAATGTCAACTTGACTAATAAAAACCACTGTTTATATTAGTCAATGTTAAATATACCTATAAATCATTCAATCATTCCTAAACGTAGCTATCAATCATTCCTTATCAGGTACAAAATGGAAGATATATATATATATATATATATATATATATAAACATAGATCTAGGAGTGCTACTTTCTAACTCTAACATTAACAGATATGGATCTCCAACACACATGCCAACATACATCCACCTGTGCAGGTGCTCACACACAAACACACGCACACGCACACAACTGGTGAGACATTATACATGTCTCCGAATGAAAAGTAAATTATCCAGATTCAGAGCTCTGATGAAAGCACATTTGATGTCACAATAGTGAGTCATTAAATCTTAATTTTCAACAGTTTCTATTATTTATTAATGTACCCGATCATCTGCTCATCATGAAGCAGTCAGATGGAAAATAATTATTTTGAGTCGCTGTGTCAGTGCATGTTCATACTCCACTTATGGGCACCCAGAGAAGGAGAGTGAGGTGAGAACTGAGACGTTTAATAATCACAACAATCCAAACCAATCGGACTAATTGATCAACAAGCTGTTACTCTTCACAAGACACTTATAAGACACTTAACACTGGCCATGAAGCACCCTGGCTACCGAATGAAGTGCCATGATCGGGTTGTCTTCAACACGCCATAAAACAGTAGCAACCATGATCTAATCCTAAATCACCAAGTCATCAGCAAATGGCACCATACCGCTTCTAATGGAATAAAATGGCACAATAAAACAAAGCTGGACAAAACAGATGACAATATTAAACTAAGATCAGATTACACCCAAACCATCATATTCCACCTTTATCCGTCTACTGGCAATGGCTGTGTCTCGGACAACAAAGCGCCGACAGGATACAGGAATATTTCTGTTACAATTACATTTCATGTTACAATCCGGCCAGACAGAGCCAGTATCCAGATGGTCGACTGCTAATTGAATATTTAGCATCCTATATAAGCCGAAGTTGGAATTTCCGACATGAAATTGAACACAGGTCAGATGATAGTCACAACCCCCCCCCAACTAGAAACGAGAAGGGTTCTTATATTATGGAAGGCATTGCAAAACCGAAGTTAGTAAAAGCTTTAAGCTTGTATTATTAGATATTCAATAATAATACTAGATATGACATTGATTGGTAAATACTGTACCTAATGTTCCTAAGTAGGCTAAATGAGTTATTTCATTTGTTTAGCCTGGACACATGGTAGAGGGGTAAATCTTCAGGTAAACAACTCACAAACACTGGTAAACAACCCACAAACACAGGTAAACAACCCACAAACACAGTCCGAGGACCTGGAGATTTGCAGTTCAATGCTTAGAACTCAGCACTATCTGAGTGACAATGAGGTGAAATGACAGATAAAGCACACTTCAGATGTAAGTCTAGTCAGGGTTTGAAATCAGAAGCTAGAGGTCTGTGGCAATCTACGCCACCAGTTAGGGGACGGAGACAACCCATAGACTGGGATGGGTATCTGAATGTTCAAGGTGTATATACTGATATATTCATATCAGACATGGGGTAAATTCCATTTCACCAATTCCACATCAAATTTATCAATTCCAATTGTATCAACTACTTATTACCAAATACCTACTCCGAGTACCTACATGGAATACCTACTCCGAGTAGTTCATATTCCAAGTAGGATTGTCATGGAAGAAACATTTCTGAATTAAAAAATTAAATGGTAAATTAATTTGTGGATTTAATTGTTTGTAGGAAACTTCAATTCCAATTTCATCAATCCCATTTTTTTAAATAATCAATTCCAGACTCATATCAAAGTCACAGGTCATTTTTTAAACACTGAATCAGACATATGTGAGACTCCTGCTAATATTCTGCTCAAGGGGATAAGCCATATTACTGAGGATGATAATAAAAAGTGATCACTGTAAAAAAACAATAAAAGGGATATAAGATAATTAATACACCTATTATCTCCTCTCTAGAAGACACTTGGACTGCCCTGTTCACTCCACTTTAAATTATTTCAACATTGGCAATGACTATGGGGCGTTAAACCAACAAAATATATTGCTTAAAGGGACAGTTCACCGTCAGAAAATATATCTCAAATATGTAATGCTTAGAACAACAACTAAACATTCCCCAAAAACTAATCACGAAATATATCTGATATGATAGATATAGGGAGATAATCCAAATTACTGGAGGGCCGCCATTACGGCTGCACCGGAAGCCAGATTCGAAGGAGGAAAGGAGAAAACTGAAATGCTCGGACATCACATGAGTCCTCTCTAGACTGACGCGGATTACAGTTACACTTGAGCGTTAATGTCTCAGCCATTTTTATTCATCTTCCTCTTCTAAAGTTACTTCTGGCTCAAACTGATATGGCTGTATATCATTCATGACGTAATTTTAACAAGATAATTACGTTTTGTTCCGGAATAATTCTTTGCTCACACTCACTTGTTTACATGTGTTTGAACGGCTCTACAGAATTCCGGTCAAACTGCTGCGTTCAAGTGACGTCAGCATTCAGGAGCCTCTGGTCTTTGTCTGGCCTCAAAATGGCGATGATCACAGGCTATTAAAATTGGATTAATCAGCACTTGGAACTGGATTATTTAATGTGTGGGTGATCTGTTTACACACTTTGACATTATATTTTATATTTGTGAGCATAGCTGTATTAGTCCTGAAAATTTGAAATGAAGGTGGACTATCCCTTTAATTCACTACTTGAATATTTCTCAGATAATAATTATTTTAGCCAGAGAGTGGCTGAAAATAGTTAATTGAATCTGGGACAAAACAACTGTCCTACTATTGTTTTTATCCAGTCGTAATATTATGATCGTTTCTCAACTGATGTAATCTCTCCTCATATTTTAACATGGCCTTCATTTGTACAGACTATACATTAACGGTGTAGGCCAAGTAGTAGTACATACAGTGGTTTGAGAAACAAATTACTTGAATATTTATTTACTTAGACTTAATGCTGAACAAATAATTCACATTAACTATCCTAATAAGTGCCACACTGTCTCCTCGTTGACAATAATGGATGACCTGCCATTGTTGGCCTTGGTTTCTGACTACTAGATTCCTGACCTTAGGGGTTATTCCTGACCTTAGAGGTTACTCCTGACCTTTAGGGATTTCTGATACATTTGCCCCTGACTCCACCGAAGATTACAGACTCACGTAATCCTGCTGCGAGATGTCTACCAACCAACCCATTTAAGCTATTTCTATCCCTATACATTCACAAACAGCGCCAACCCAATTAATATCCACGGAATCCCGGGTGATGTCAGTCCACCGGTACAATAGTAAATTTCATTACAATATTAAATGTGTCTAGAATGATCCATATGTTGCTATCATGCGCATTAATAACCAACTGAAAGCTTTAAAAACAAATTGGCAGCTTGCCAAGTCAATAGCATCTTCTGTACACATCCTTTGGATCAGCGCACAGTGACTTTCGCCAAAAAAGTCTTCAATATTCATGACATAAATAACCAACATAAGGACAAATGGCGAACCACATCGGACGTAAATCTCAGGGGAGGGTTACAAATCCTCCCTCAAGAATGTGTAAGTGGAACATGTTAAACCATCCCTCCCATCACCTCTGTCCCATCACAGAAACAAACCTATTCCGTGTGTCATCACTAAATGTAACCACAAACATAACTCTGGACAATCAGCAACATGGCGGGACTTTCAGGTATGTGGGTTAATAATCAGTAAAGCAGTAAAAAAAACACAGCGTGTGGTAGACTCGTGTACCAAAATTCCAACGTCTAGCACCATCATGACTCGTAATGAAACCGTGAACACAAGTAAAAATATACAATGGTTCGATTGTTCCATAATATGATATATCACCTTTAGTCAGAACTGAACAGTAAACATCAGTTAGAAGTGGCAGGAAAAAAGTTGCTGTTTTATGGCCACTTTTATGCACAAGGTAGGCTAAATCGGCCGAGCGACCTGCAAAAGTAAAGAGACAAAGTGAAAGATGAAACACCCCTTCTGACATAGCTCGGCTGCCGTTTAAACCCCTGGAGGTGCTATAGACCTGTGACCAACCACAGTACCATTTAGGCCATGGAGGTACCCCTTAGGAGTGGCACAATGTGTCTTTCTAACTCGACCCTTTCAGTTTCAGAGATGTTTTTATTTCTAATGAAGGTAAGCCCTTGTGGTGTCCATCACCCACAGTCTGTACTCACAACAGCCAAAATGGACATTTTGATTTCATAGAATGGACTGCAGAAGAATTATTGTTTTACCTAAACTGAGCCAGATAAAAGATATAAAACTGGTCTACCAAGCTATCTATCCAACAGTCCAGAGTATAAATCGTATGATACAATGTATTAAAAATGCATGTCTGTGCATCATTGGTTCTCTACCAATACCATGCAACTACTACAGCATACAGTAAGTAATACATACCTATATTGGACACATTAACATTGCTTTGTGACATAACATGGCTCTCATGGAAGAAGACGAGACTGGGTTATTCTTAATAACTGCGTATTAATATTATCACCACCATTGGCCCTATATATATGCTATGTAAGCCTACATGTTTATGACTAATACTATTCTAATAATTTATGTTAATTGGTCTATGATGCGGTATGAGTTTTGATTGACATGGCTGCCTGTAATTTTCAAGCAAATATTTGCTAATTATTATTCTCTTCTAGCACATGTTACAAATTTATACGTGGAACCACTCCTAATCATATGTTGACAGGGTCGGAAATTACCACTGGGTGGTTTATACCATGGTGAAATAAATAGGTTAATTCTGTAAAGTGGAAGACAAACCTTTTTATAACATGAGAACATTTGTTCCCTCTCTGATACAAATATTTAGCTGTTAAAATACATATAAATCTGGGAGCGCACCTCCGTGGTCTAGCAGTAGCGTGTCAGACCACAGATCACAACCACCTGTGTTCGAATCTCGGTGTGGGCATATCTGAAGGCTGTTTCATCTTTGACTTCGCTCGGCCTATTTAGTCTAATGTGTGCAAAGGTGGCCGTAAAACATCAGTCATCATCACATATAAATCTGGGGGCTCCACACTTTTACTCAGACAGAAATCAAAAGTAGGGTGTCCACTCTTAGTTAGCACGGCAAATCCCGCACTAAAATGTTAGTGATGGGGGAGTTTTTATAAAACACATCTGTATGTGTGTCATTCTTTTCTATTTTCAAACTATCATTGTTCTATCACTATACAGCAAATGAAATAAGGATAGACATTGCATTACTATTGTAGTGATGGTGATAATTGACTGCCACATTTGGGCACATGATAGGCTAAATGGGCTGAGTGAGGTAATGAAGCGAAGTCAAAGATGAAACAACCTTCACATATGCCCACACCGAGATTGGAATACGGGTGGTAGTGATCTGTGGTTCAACACACTACCGCTAGACCACAGAGGCACCCCTCATATTACTATTACAGTGTGTTAATTCTAAGTTTAATTAAATCAAACTAAACCAGCAGAGATCAGATACAAAATCTAAACCTCCCCACCCAAAAAAAAAACCCCATTAAGAACAGGGTAGGCAGGTTTCTCCCCATCACTGTAAAAACCACTGTAATTACCCAGTTTCTTCCGATACGGCAGAAATACTTCCTATCCAGGGGAGAAATGGCAGAAAGGGGATAAACTAAATTTTGGGAAAATTGCCATGAAAATAACTAATTAATAGAGGCTTTAACTGGTTCAAACCAATATACATAAGCATAAGTTATTTAATTATAAATCTTGTCCACATGCCACATACTTATTTAAAGTGTATGTCAATAAATATAATTCATCACGTTTAAGATTGTGAGATAAAAGATTATTTATTTCTGGTATCTGTGCAGTGATATACAGTATAATGCTGAATAAATTTGATTTTATAATGACTGCTTTGTTATGCAAGGCAACATAACACTCAAATACCCAATCAACTATGAGGAGGGTGATGGTGTATCTAGTCATGCTTGAATACTACTGACAACATCATGTATTCTGTAGTAATAACTACATGTATGTATCACTGTAAAGAGATGCTGCTATGTAATAATACTCACCCACTGCTGCATATTAAATATACAGCAGTGAGTGGGTGGTGTATTATTGTTATTACACCATAGCGTAGGGAAGTATCTGCACTGCCTAATTATAATATGGTAGATAGACTTCATATGGACTAGATTAATGTGACACTGATGGGGGTTATCAATCTCAGCAGATTAGTTAGTTATTCTTGAGCAGATATGTTGGCTGATCATCAGTAATATAAATTCGCATGGCTATTGATAATGTCATCATTTACATATAGTCTCTTGAGGTGGACATATGACATACAAATTTATACTTTGTAAATGTTGAATATTGTGGCCAGACAAATTGCTTTATCTTGCAGGTTTGTAGTTTTGTTTTGCACTTTACCACATAACATTCAACATATTCAAGGGAAGTAGACAGCGAGATTATGTCTGGAAGCACTTTGATGTTTTTCTTAAACATTATTAAACAGATGAAAACATTAATAATTTAATTGTATCCCTGTACAAATGTACTTGGTGATACCATGGCTTACACATAGTTATGCTTTGCACCTTAAAATAAACACATCTGGAAGTTTCTCCCCAGTTTCTGCCATTTCTCCCTGGCAGAAAGTTATTTCTCCCCCTTTCTCCCCATGACAGGTGAGAAATACCTTTCTGCTGGGGAGAAAACCAACCCTGATTAAGAATATGTCACATTAAAATGCTATAAGAAATATTATGTGTCAACTAATTATAAAGACTTTCTAATTAATGCCTATGACTACTGTATTAAGGCATGAAAAAAGCACCTTGCCGGAGCCCGAGGTGGGTAGAAATGTTGCCCTTGGCCAGGTCATTAATCATTAACCATTTTATTTTGTTTATCAACAATGAACTGTTGTTGAGAACTTACAGATTTGACACCAGTAAATTATATATTAACATATGGGACAGTTTAATCACAATAGAAACAATACTATTATGAAACATTAAGGTACTGGGCCCTCCCCATAATATATTAACAACACTGAACCAGGATCATAAGCTTGCTGATGATGCTGTTAGTACAAATGATGATGCCAATGAGGGGACGTTCGATGATAATAAATAAAGAAGACGTTCATGAGGAAGGGGGGCAAGATACTATGATCCAAGGGAATGAGATGATCAGGTGAAACAGACCCCAGACCCAGATGGCAATGGGATTTAAACCCCATGCTGGAGGTATGAAGAATAACATACTATCAACTGCACCACAAGATGATCCTGTTTATTGGGAGAGTTAAAGTTAAAGTTCTGGCAAAAAGACAAATATTTTTTTAGAAAATAAACAGTTTAAAAAACTTTGAGGGCTGTCAAAAATCTTGCCAGTCTAGTATGATACAAATTATACCAGCTTTGATGGCTGGTAGACTGTCAGCTCACGTCACACTATGTATTACCGATTGTAAGCATCAGTATCATATGATAAGCATGGTGATGGAACATCGTCATACTTATGATACCATGATTACTGTGATCATGATGCTTATAATAAGCCTTATCAGTTATTGGCCTTACAACTTATAATCCAAGCATTATGATCGTGATACAAAAATCTATATAATATATTATATTGATATGTAATAAAATTATAAATGTTATAACAACAGATAAAGGCATGAAATTACGAAAAACTTTCGTGTTAAAAACTAGACAAATTCAATATAATTATATACACAACAGCCCTAAATTATGACCATATTTCGATCGGGGAGAGATATGAAATATGACAGTTGAGTTGGCTAGTTGTGACCGGCGGGGGGGGGTCCCTTCTCGCCTGTCATCTGACAACACACATCCCGCCTCGACTTTTGGTTTGAGATTCTTATATTATCGACACAACCCCACCCACTGAACGTCCAGCACCCACAGAATACCTCGGGGGACAGCCCAGACCCCTCAAAATCTGAGCCAAAACACGATAATAAAAAGCCGACAGTTGACAAGTCACCTGTTTGTCCCTTTCCCAGGGTTTTCTCGAGCCGATATGGCCCCACGTACTGCTCGTCGCGGCTAGACATCGTATGTCGTCGTCTGGACGCCCTGCTAGCTAAAATCCGACATTCGGTTATCCTTTGCGATGGTTATCCAACGATTCGGAGCCGACATTTGGCAGAAATCGGCGCCAGAAATCGGCCGACGAGCGCAGATTATTCCCCTTTCGCACACTCGGCATCCATGATGCGTGTGTTTACATCCGGGCACTGGCCGGCCGCCTCATCAATGATGCGAGGTGATCCCCCCTCCCTGTATCCCCTGGTCACACTTCCTGTTCCCGACTGGGAGGGAGACTCATGATGTGGGTGCTTTTTGCAACGGGATGGGTCAATTCGAGGAGGTATTCGGAGGTGATATGTTTTGCTCTTGCCTGGCCGTGTATTTCCGTCTTTATTTTGACCTAATAGCTATCGAAATAAAATGGTACTCATTACTCGAGTAATTTATTGTCGAACTAGATTTGAGGTAAACGTTTGGCTATTGTGGGATTGCGGCAGATCTATTATTAGTATACTAATAGACTATAGTAATACAGATCTATGAACGTTTTAAAATCAGGAAATTGGTTACACGTAACTCAACTGATTAAACAAAATTGCAAATCTCTGTGTGTGTGTGTGTGTGTTCTTCTCTCACACACACAAATATATATATATATATATATATATTATATATATATATATATATATATATATATATTCCTTCTAATATATATATATATATATATATATATATATACTAGAAGGAATGCTGGTGTTGGTTGAAGTGATTTTAGCTACTAAATATCCTCCCACTCCATTTAGGTTAATTCTGGCAGTACGAAGGAATGAAATGTATCAGTGTTGTAGCAGTATCATAATAATTATAATAATAATAATAGTAACTAACATTAGCAGTAGTATGCCGAAGTACGCAAAGATGGAATGTAAAAACTCTGAGATTGGTATCTGTCAGTATTTTACATCAGAAGCTGACTATCACCCCCCCACACACACACACACACACACACACACATCACACACACACACACACTTCAGTATTATATATATATATATATATATATAGAGAGAGAGAGAGAGAGAGAGACGGCTATGACTGTAAACTTTTGGGAGAGTTCTCGTTGTTTTAATCCGAAAAATATTCTTCCATTTAGGCCCTACTGGAAACGTTATGACCGATTTTGACTAGTCTGGGACAGAATGTTTGCAGATAACTTCCCTGACGAAGATGAACAAAATAAATATATTTGGGAGATCAATTAACTTTTCACCAAACCTTAATATTATCTTTTGTTTCCATGTTGTTCTTATCTCTCCCTAAACACTTTACGAGTTAACAGCACCCTAAACTGATTTCCCAATTTTGGTTTCTCTCTCTCCTCTCCCTCTCTCTCTCTCTCTCTCTCTCTCTCTCTCTATATATATATATATATATATATATATATATATATATATATATATATAACAAATAATGGATATAAGGCTCAATGAATTTCAATACACAAATGTAATGTAGTGATTGCGCTTGTCATAACTATTTATTTGTCAACAATTATTAAAATGTATTTATTTTTCTCTGGATAATGTATATTCAAATACACATATTTTAAAAATGCATGTCGTGATCCACGCCGTGTCCTAGTCAATATATCGCATACCCGTTAAATCCCCCGCATTCGGTGAGGGACTACCGCAATTTCGTAGAATCTCCCGCACGGGAGAAGCGATCTTCCGCGTATTAAAACGAAAACGCTCTTTTTATAAATACACTGTATGTGAGATCGATTTTATGTACCGGTTTGTGTTCAGTGATAATAAAATGTGGTATTCATAGTCATGGAAAATATTTTGTTACCTCAGACAACCTGATTTATGTATAAATCCCCGAAAACCTCTTAGTTACCTATAAAAGTCCGACTTCCCGAGACCTTCCGATTCAGTGAGCTCCGGTGGCCTGACGGTTAAGCACCCGGCACTCGGTGCAACGGTCGCAGGTTCGAACCCCGTAAGAGGTCGAAACTTTTCCAGAGATTAATTTCTTGGCTCACAACATCGTGGGTGTCTGACCAGGTTAAATGGCGCTGCCGTCTCCACTGAATTATTTAAAAATAAAGGGGGACGTTAAAGATCCCCTGAGGACGTAAAACACTCTGGCAGTGACCACCCTCAGGGTATTTCGGCTCCATCTTTCCGTACTGCTCCCCTGTGAGTGGTGGGGGAGGAGTTTCTCAACCACTCCAACATAGAGGCTGTACTGAATAAGCGACAGTCTGGGATTCTCCCCGAACAACAAAGCCAACCTTCCGATTTACGTATACATTTCCCACTTCGGCATTTCCGAAACTTAACATGTAGGATATCGTAGTCCCCGAGGATTTACTCGAAGACTATCAAATATACAACCACGCATCTAGCATCGTGCGACACGCGCGCGCGTGTGTTAGCGGTGTAAGTTTGTGCAGTGCGGGCACAAGAGAGCTCTAATCGTTAAAAAAAAACTTATATAAGTCGCTGCGAAAAAAAAATTCATTACAATTGCGGTACCCGAGAAGAGTCATCTTTTAAATGCTTCATCATTCTTCAAAGCCACATTTCACAAACTTTATCAAACTCTATTGACATCGTTTTCGTGGAACGGTGCAGCTGATATAAGCCGACAATTAGTATAAAAAACTGATAGCTTAATTGCGCACACGCGTATGTATACCTGTGTGTGTGGTTTTGCGTGTGCGTGTATGTGCCCCCGCGCGCGTCTACTTGCTGCCGGGCTCACGATGTATGCAGCATATACGAAGGTAAGTAGGGTGTTGAAATAATATTTTGGAGTCAAACCTTGAAACAACATTCGTGTTGTTTCCGTGGACCGAACCCGTAGCGAATAAACATCGTAATGTCCAAGTCGTAAACAGCTAGATCTAATAAAAAATATT
The DNA here is from genome assembly GCA_025642065.1 of Paralvinella palmiformis. NCBI lineage: Eukaryota > Metazoa > Annelida > Polychaeta > Terebellida > Alvinellidae > Paralvinella > Paralvinella palmiformis. The sequence goes on along the minus strand of JAODUP010000761.1, from coordinate 104,784 downwards.
AAGATTCTTATACAAAGAATGCTCACGTGCGGTGTATTATATGATTAGATCGGTTAAATTCGGCAGTTGGTTTGTTTATCCTTGGCTCTGGTCACACAACTGGCCACGCGACAGAGAGAAACATCTATTAGGGCAACATCCCACAAACACCGTTATGAACCTTATTCGAACCAGCAGTCTGGCGATTTGGGCCGCAATCCTCTAACCAATGACATTAACTTTTAATGGCCTTCAATATCGTGGCCTGGTGTAAAGGGTATTTCCAGTGACGTCATTGGGAAGTCCCTAAAGGCAGCTAGCTCCGACATTAATCGAGGCCTCTAATTTTGGCTCATTATGTATTGAGATTCTATACATGTAAGCATTATCCAGGATCCAGGTGTTGTTTGGCTTATGTAAACAATGCTCAATCGCAGATGTTGACTGTCTGACCATCTCCTAGAGTCTGGTCGGATATTACAGCGTCTGAAATATTGTTCAAGACTGGCATAACGCTCGCTCGTGGAAATAACGATTTTATTTAAATATCGGGATCTTTGTGTTCTATAGAGCTCTAGAATTAATTTTTGTTTACTGTTCTTGTTAAGTATTGTCCTTGTTAAGTATTGTCTTTGTTAAGTATTGTCTTTGTTAAGTATTCTTCTTGTTAAGTATTCTTCTTGTTAAGTATTGTCATTGTTAAGTCTTATTATGTTTAATATCTGTGATTAGGTTTTACAGCCTTGTCAGTCCTTATCTTATTTAGGTTATTCAGTATTGGTTATATCCGTCAAGTTTCCTGTCACCCTGACTCTACTCTTGCAGTTCTGGATTATAAATCATTCACAGTATTCACATAGAAAACTAAATCGTTCATTCAATATACAATTGATTAATACTAATTTTATTTCATATGTCAAATAATATCAGCTAGTCTATATATAATATTTATTCGTGGCCGAAAACCCACAAATATTTTGTAGCAAAACGTTATAGAGATCTAGATTATGTTTACAACATTTAAAAATGAAAGTCATATTTTAAAAAAACAGCATTGTAGATTTGTTTTGTAGATTTGTTTTATTATCTACAAATATATAGCAAAGTACACAATCTTTTGATATTAAATTTATTATATATAGGAATAAAGAAAGTGAAGCCACAGTCGACTTATATTCTCTCAACTTAGGTACTACAGATAATATTCATGTAGTTTTATACAGTTGAAGAAAAGAAGGAAAAAACCCCACGTCAAACATAAAAACATTATATCATATTAATACATGTACATTAAAGTATATGTTGACCCATTCTGGTAAGCATGTAATAATATTTAGTCAATATATCATGTAAGACAAATATTTTGACATAGGATAATTCATTGTAACAAACGCTGCTTTATATGTGATTTAAAACCGATAAATGCACAATTGCAATCGCTTAATACAGCATATTTATTCCAAATGCTAACACCAGCACATCTTAATGAATTCCTCATCAAGTTTGTCTTGGCTAGAGGAGTACAGTATTATTCAGCATGTCTAGTTCTATAATTATGAATGTTTTTATTTTGTACAAAATTTGAATCAAAGATTTGAGGATGTATATGTTTGGTCACTTTAAACATGATTATACATACGAAGTAGTTATAGATATGATCGCATGTCACGATGTTCAGTTTTTTGAAAATTGGTGGAGACCATTACCCCCACAATTTGCTTTCGAATTTTAATTAACACATCTTTGTAAGATGACAGGGCTCCGCCCCACATTTCAACACAGTACATTAGGTATGGATATATAAATGCATAATATAGTGATATAATAGTGGTAATAATTAATCATTTTCTAGCCTTGCAAATTATTCCAAGTTATTAATATTCAACCATAATACTAAATTACATAATTAATTGTTCATAGAAACAGTCATATTATTCAGATTTTCCCCGTCAATAAAAACATTAGTGTCATCTGGAAAAAACATTGGGAAAATATTATGAGACACATTAACAATATCATTAACATGTAATAGAAACAGAAGTGGTCCCAAGATTGACCCCTGAGGAACGCCACATAAAACTGTTTTAGCTGCTGGAACATTATCATTGAAAGAAACGAATTGTTTACGGTTTGTCAAATAACTATTTATCCATGTATTTGCAACACCCCTAATATCATATTTATCAAGTTTATTCAACAATATCTGGTGATTCACAGTATCAAAAGCTTTACTAAAATCTAGGAACAAACCCATAAAGTATCTGCCTTTGTAAACAGTGCTAATAATTATATCCACCAAGATAGATAATGCCACTGATGTAAAAAAAATTACGGAAGCCAAATTGGAACTTGTATAACACATCGTGCTTATTTACACAATCCATAATACGAGTATACATTATTTTTTCTAATATTTTAGAAAATACATACAGTAAAGATACATGACACTATTCTCTGACAGTTGCTTTATATCGGCCATAATTGCCCACAATTGTGTTAAAGCATCAGCATGTGGTGGATTGGTCTAAAAATAGTTGATCACATCACCAAGTGAAGCCTGCGCCATCTTGAAATTTACAACACGAGGAACAGGTGTATCGTCATTACTTTCCAAAATCTGATCATCTGATAATGACTCTCCTGTTTCAGCAGTACTATCAATACTGATGTACTCATTAGCTGTCGTTGATGGCTTTGAAATGCTGGCCATTAACAGTCTCCAGAGATATATCATCTTCTGGATCATGACTGTCGCACGGAGCACACCATTACAGTCCTTCGTTACAGGTAACCTTATCTTTTAGAAGGTCACTCACAGTAGAATGGCCAACAGCGACACCCCATTCCTTACTAAAATGTACCAAAATCTAAGCATGAGCAGCCTTAGGATTATGCTCCTTGAACAAACACAAATCTTATTTCTGAGATGCAGAAATATCCACATGGCGACGCTTTTTACAATGGGTTAAAAGTCGTGTTTGCGTATTCTCTAGACACTAAAACTCAGAATGGCATGATACTTGTCACTTGTTGAAATTTGGGGTAGAAACCCCTGGCTGTCGCTTATTGGGCACAGCCACCTGGTGTTGACTTCTGTTCTGTCTTTATTGTTGAGGATGGTGTTTATAGGAGTCTTTTAGAAGAAGTGAGGTGTTGATTTTCTTATAATGTGATGATCTGGAAGTTTGTAGTCTTCAGGGAGGAGATGACCTTTTCGTCCTATTCAGTATATCGGGTGGGCTGGGCAGTTGAGCAGATAATGTACCGGATTGTAGGCTTGTTGACAGTAAAGGCAGAGTGCTAGGGATGAAGGACCGCTGAGGGTTCGTGTGTATGACCAGAATCGTAATCGTCTGAGTTGGGTGTCGGCCAGTCTGTTGTTGAGGAAGTTATGTCCAACTACAGTGGTGGTTTGGTACCAATTCTTGGATGATGATGTGTGATCTGTGTAGATCGATTCGAGTTGATTAGAGATGAATCTGTTAATGAGATGGTTGCCCTCAAGGTTAGAAATGACACGAAACATGTTACTTGTTGAAATTTGGGGTAGCGACCCCTAGTTATCCCCTACTGGGCACAACCCGTTATTGATACAAAACCAGAGAATGGCTTGATTGCACTAATTGAAAGCGGTGATAAAGCAACAACAAGTACCGGTGGCAATTGCCTTTTGCAAGAGGGCGGAGCTTAGGTACGCCAACACAAATTGGTCGGTGTCTCTGAGAGTTTGTCAAAAACAACTTGCGATTGAAACACCTATATTGGTTGGTGTGTGATTACAGATTGTTAGAATAAACAGGTGTAAATACATCGAAAAGTCATGTTTTGTAATGAGAAAACGTTGTCGATGTCGGAAGGTCGGGATTTCGGATAAAAGACGCATTTGTAATGAAGCAAATCATTACAGGGTTTTTTACAGACATATTATTTGGGGTATTATTATATTACATATTATTTGTATAGTACCTTTGAATGGCTCCTGCTAGTAAGGGCGCTTTATTAAATATACATTATTATTTTTATTATTATTATAACTGTTATAGTCGGATCTTCAGATTGTCGGAACAAACATGCCCGGATTACAAAATCTTCGCTGTAATGATTTTATTAAAATAGAGTAAGCAAGTTCGCGCAGTAGACGAGGACAATGATTTGGGTTACAGCAAATGATATCGATTATTATTAGGATTGCTTAGGAAATTGCTTCAGTCATGTGACATTCCCATTGGAGATCATACGATGTTGTGATGCTGAGATATCAGTAACATGGCTCAGAATGATTCACACGATCTGGTCTCCGGGATTTCTAATCTATATCAATAAAAGCGAATATGTATGTGTGTTCGTTTATTTCTTAGTGTGTTCGCCAAAAACACCCGTCAAACATGTCTTGAGTGGTGTTGAATATAATATTGGTTGGGAATAGGATGTTTATTTATTAAAAAAAGTATTATTATAAGCACTTACTTATAGGAGTCGAATGTCCAAGTAGCCCTCCCCATGAACAAGCTCTAAAGTGTACGCGGATGGAATCTTAAGCAAATAACCTCACCCAGGATTGTACATCAGATTGGAGATCATTAGCAAACACAAGGGCGGATAATTAGGGATTTAGTATAGTCCTTTATTTATTATATTGCTGAAATGTTCACCACGAGTTACAACTCGCTCGTGGCTCCATGTAAAAAATCCATAAATCAATCTGTGTATCCCACAAATTTAGGCAATAGCTTATTGCGTAGCCAAACCAAATGCCTTGTTTGGGTCTAAATAGTTTAGCCTATGTTGTATAGGTGTAGAAGCATCTTGCAGTCGTCTAAATGTAAATGTACTGTAGAACATATTGTATATATTCAATCAGCTTGTGGCATACACCTATCAAATGACACAGGCCTGTAATTAGTGGACTAGAGTTCTAGCTATATCCTCCTTGTACCAAGGTGTAACGTTAACAGTGCACCAATCTTTTGGTAATGACCTTTAACCTGGCTGTTTTGGAGATTTTTTTCTCATATATTTACAGAATGGTTTATTGCTATTGGGGAACAACCCTAAATTAAAGCATTCCTTGGTAACCCATTGCTAGTAGAACAGTTACAACCACGGGCATACAGTGAGATAAAACATTAAAACTATATATTATAAAAGAACATTAAATCAGGCACACAATACCTCATAGAACATTAGGTTTTACACGAACACTCTTTAACTTCCAATAAAGGCGCCTCCGTAGTCTATCTGTTAGCGCGTTGGACCACATATCACTACCACACATATCTGAAGGGTGTTTCATCGTTGACTTCCCTTCATTATTTTTGGAGGTCGCTCGGTCCATTTAGTCTACCATGTGCACAAAAGTGGTCGTAAAAATCAATCATCATCATCCTCCAATAAAAAACCAAATTGAAATAAAAAGGAAATAGTGCATGATCGTTATCGTGCAAGATGTTGGAAACCTTTGAGTAAATCATTTTACTTTACAAATTCTCTTGAATTAGATCAATTTCAGAGATGAGACGTAATCCAATTATTTTACGGGCTTGTTAATAAGCTTTGGCAAATATCCCGGCCTGATTTTCTATGGTAAGATAGCTTCACCAAGCAATAAAGTTTAATTTATTAAACCTTTCTACTAATGTTATACAACATCGTGATATTAACATTGAAAGATGAATAATATTTGCTTCTTCTGTTTTCATGCATGATCAAAGTGACAACAAAGACTAATTTATCGTCAACAGCACTGTATTTGAGCCAACTACACTTTTCTACATCCAACGAATGTATATTAGGTGATTGCTGTTTCCCATTTTAAATTTTGCCTTTAAAGATAGTCGTCGACTTACAACCTTGATTGATTACGACCTTGACCGGTCATCAGTTAATCTGGTCGTAAGTCGGCCTGTGTTATAATTACCGTACGTATATTATACTGAGTAATTATATTATCAGACCTTCCAACATTTTATCTAAAAAGCGCAAAAAATCTTTCGCTTACTACAAAGGAAAAATGGCAGAATATTTTGTGCTTGAAAAACAAAGCTCTGGTGCTACTTTCAACTATATTTTAATTTATTTTTTTGACGTGGGTAAAAAGCGTAAGATTTTCAAAATAAAGCGGCAGGTTTTCTAAAAAAACAAACATGAAAAGCGTAAGATCTTCCGCTTGGAATATCTGCATTATAATCATCTTTAAGTCGTACCGCCGGTTGGTGATAATGATGATTGGTGTTTTACGGCCACGTTTGTGCACGTGGTAGGCTAAATGGGCCGAGCGACCTCCAAAGGTAATGAAGCGAAGTCAAAGGTGAAACAACCTTCAGATATGCCCACGCCGAGATTCGAACACGGGTGGCAGTGATCTGTAGTCCAACACGCTACCGCTAGACCACGGAGGCGCCCCGTACCGCCAGTCAAAAAGTCCCAAGTTACGTAGGTCGTAAGTTGATGACTACCTGTATTTCCAGTCCTTTCGATTTTCTGGCCTCGTACTACAGCTTGTTTTTAATCTTTCATTTCTTAATTTCAGTGTTAGCCATGAACCACCGGTTCTCTTTGAAGTCAAAGGAGTACCAATCCCTTATGGACTTTGTCCAGTTTTGGTTTACAGATAGTTAGCCTTAGTGAAATTTATTTACGCGTTTATATCTTAAATTAACACGCACACTATTACAATGATCTGGTTTCTATTAATATGAGAGCATGTGTTTCAACTGAATGTTCGCATGTGCAGAGATATTTTGACTTTTCTTTTGACGGTTGATCATTTTTTAAATCAAACAAACTAAGCCACCCATTTTCAACTATTATTGCATCTCTCCAGGCGTGAGACTCGGTTAAAAAACAATTTAATGGGTTAAAAATAAGTTTCTTTTTAATGCGTGTATTTGCCAAGAAGCGAAGCAATGACAAATCTTTTGCTACAAGAACGAAATACCCTTAACCAGCATTTAATAACACGTGACTTCAGGATGTATTACCACGATGAGAGTTAATGAAACTACCATCCCACATCAGCCGATATTACACAATTTACTGAATCTGTTGCTGTGTTAATTTCTCATATTATTGCCCAATGTTCCCGAGCTGAGTTTTCAAACTTCCTCGGTTTATAACAAAACCTGGGAGTGATTCGTCTAGACAACAACAATAACAACAACGTATCGGAAAATGTAAGTGACTTTATTAATGGGTCTATATACAAAATAACGAATTCCAAATGGATTTGTCTTAACATGACAACTTTGATTCAGATATGACGGCGCGTTCTAGCCACACTCCCAGCTCACCACCAGATATCCCGACCATGGGCTAAATCGACGTCGTCTAGAAAACAACACACCGCTGCATAACACGGCAGAGCTCGCCTAGACACACATTGCTGCCACAACAGCTGATTTCCATAGATGATGGGAAATGATGCGCATGCGCGTGCTTGCGTCGACCACCGGCCTAAACCGGGCTAACCGACGATCCTATTCGGTAACAAACATCACAGTAACATGGCAATAATAGATCTCGCTAAAGAACAACAAGACAGCCACATCGATCCATTCAACAGGAAACAAACAAACAAACAAACAGAGCCAGAAAACAAACAACAAAATGACAGCCATTTTTTTGCCAATTCAAATATTGGGGGAGGATCATGGCTTGAATCTACCAACTTTGACGGTGACACCAGGCGGCGTTAACGTTTAAAAAAGGAGAATTATCACACCGAACAAAGAACCCATAACAACGAATCCAAAATGAACTCTCTTACTATTTTATGTAATAATAACAACGCCTTTTGATCCTTGGAGCCACCCACGGTCGCGAGGTATATTATTCGACATCCGCGCGTTTTATTCAGAAGAAAATCTTACCAACGGTGAAAGACCAACACATCTTAAGAACGGCTTAATTAAAACGACATCCCGGTATCTCCTAGTTAACGTACGGACCCACTTCCGGTTTATTTACAAGCAAAACCCGACGACACACGATGACTGCCCCTCGTCGAGTGATCCTACCGACGACGACAAGGCACTGATGTCACCACAAGCAACGATCACGACAGATAGTAAATGGTTAACACGAAGAACACATTGGTTGATGAAGGAGGATTGGAAAAGAGAAGAACAACAAACAGTCTCCTAAGCCTTCCTCACTTGCACTTCTAATTATAATAGAGTGCTGTGTGTGTGTGTGTGTTTGTGGAAGGGGGGGGGGGGAGTTGATACGAATTGCTTAAAACATTATCACGCCATCGAAGCCAACATTAGACAGGTCTTCCCATATACACACGAATAAGGATATAATGGCACAAACTCCGTGGCGGTGACAACTCTGACCACATGTAGACTGTCCACAGTGTAATAGAAGAAAGATTTCGGTAAGATTCGCTTTGCGGGCACACACACACACACACACACACACACGCAACCCACACGTGCGAGCTAATTATGACTACTAGACCCACTTCTGACGGCGAACAGGCAAAACACAGCACACATCCACATGTTCAGGCACACGCTCTCCGTGTCACGAAGTACATAATGATGCCTTACGAATGAAAGAATGAAACGTACACAGATCCAATGTACAGGCGAAAAACAAGCACCTTCCAGTGGCAGTTCACATACCTCTAACATCTCAAGGCAGTAATAATGCTATGGTTTCTCAAAACGAATACGACTTTGCCTCTACCACTACCCAGAATACACTTAATCACTCCCATACCAGCAGGTGGTGCTTCACTCGCCGATGAAAAACTCTAACATTTATAATTATTTAAACTATATATTGTGTTACCTCAAACGTACCGAGCTCCAGTTGGAAATAAGCAACAGGCACACTTTCATCTCTCAAAATAAGACCTCATAATATGCTTACTACTAAAAACACACACTAACTATTCATACAATATATCGGACAATATATCAATACTTTAAATGTACTTATTGCGCCCAAGCTGAAGATGTACACCATATATGTCCTTTATAGAGAGAGAGAGAGGAGGTGGGGGGTTTCATTTCGTTTCTAAAACGAGACATCTTTCAAAATATATTTCTGCAGTAGGATAAATTCAAATTGTAAAGAACAGTTTGTCATGCAAATTAGATAATAAACTACTGTGTTGATGATCACACACACACACACACACACACACACGCACGCACGCACTCATGGGAAAATAATCAACTAAACCGACCTCAGTGCAATCATCCGAAGCCCCAACTTCCAACAAAACATTAGCGATAATTCTCGGCACAAACCTAATGCACCGATCCATGGCCACAAGTCAATCATGCACCACAACAGCCTACATGATATTACGGAGATAATCAGGGGCGAATGCTAAGAGCCTTAACAACAACAACAACAACAATCGCAATCAACTAAACCGCGTAGTCAGCGAACTTGTAGGCCACTTCATCCAACGAACCAACAATCGGCCATCGTGATGGCTGAAACACCACACTAAACATACATAACAAAAACACGAGCCAGAAAACACCGACTGAACAACGAACATTCCAATGGACGCACAATACATCGGTGTGGAGGCTGTCAGTGAGTGTCTGATAATATTTCTTCCCAATAGCATCGTCGGAAGTTGAGTTTTCATTACTTCCATAAACGTTCAGACGCCCATTACAGTTAAGATGGCATCTATTGTGGTTCATTTCTCGAAAAGACGAGGGGTGGGGATTGGGAGTAGCACATTGACTATTTAGTTTTGAGAAGTGACGTATTTCCTTGATATATTGGAGAAATGTGAAATGTTCCTGTTATACAGCAACCTTTTGTGCAGAAAGCAGACTAAATGGGTCAACCGACCTCCAACTGTAATGGGGCCAAGGGGAAGATGAAACATTCATCAGACATATTCAGGCTGTGGGTATCGGATATGCATGTACATCTTCCATCAACGGAACTACATTTGTACTTGCTTTCATACTGGAAGAGTGGCGGCAGAGGGGGGGGGATCCTGAAAACTATACAATTCTTATTTTGGCTTACGTGAAGCACACAAATGACCAGATTAATTAAAATAAGATAACAATGTTTACGTATTGTTTCACTCTTAGTGCGTCAGCGTGAAAAGTTCAATCGATAGAACTCCGTGAAGAATACATCCAAACAGCGCCACCTGTTGCGCATCCTCGTGTACTGAATGCGTTTCCTGAAACCTGTGACTCTGGGACTGGCTACACATCAAAACAACTTAACAGAAGTGTAATTTCGTTATATAAAAAAGGACTAGTGAGTGATAAGCACGCCAAGTATGAGCAGTTCTGTACATAAATATAACAACGACACACATGCACGCACACACACACGCACACACACACATACATACACAACATTACTAATCAACAACCAGTATATTTCTATCCTACGAGATGCTACAAGGTATGCAAGTTTGTGTGTGTGTGTGTTTGCATGTGTGCATCCACGTTATCTTGAATACGTATTATGAAATTAATGAAAACAGACAACATTAAGGGAAGATCGTCAGCCATTTTCGAACATCGGACACGGATCAAAATCGCCAATCATAGTGTACATCATCCCCCACACACCTATACGCAGACTGATTGTGATACACATGTTACGCCCAAAAGTAAATAAACAAAAATACATTAATCTTCACCTCTTTGTACACCAGTTAGAAGTCAAGCCCACTCTACTACCGTACTGTTTCATACACAGTGTTAATAAACATTAATGAAGAGGTGGTTACTGTTGAGTAGCGGAACAAAGGAAGGATAGCCACGATGAAGATGGCATCAACTGACTGCGACATCGAGCAAATGAAAAACACCTGACTGTGGCTAAATGATATAATCACAGTCATGATGATCAATGATCCATGATTTGCCTATGTTAAATATAGCATGATTGGCATTAGTCTCACTGTCACTGTGAAGGATTACAATTGAACAAAGCAGCTGATGGTTAAATACCACAGTATGGGATAAATTGGCATGATTACAAATGTGTTCATGTACTTGCGCACACACACACACACACAACACACACACACACACACACACACACACAAGCCCTCAAATGCTTTACACCTTAGATAATATGGACTACCATACAAGTCACCCAGGATGGCCTGAGCAACAACGACTTTGTTGGAGAGGCACCAGATGGCAGCACAGATAAGCAAATGGTTGCAGCTGTCTCTTCCTTCAATTGGATGAGCTTCACTGACCAGCTGCACCCTCACTAGTTACCTCCTCATGTTCGAACTTCTGTCCTTCATTCACTGGTGATGGTCCATCACCCAACAGCTTGGTTCTATCCTCGCTAACTGAATGAACACTGTCCTCACCACCAAGCAGTGTGTGCTCCTCACTAACCAGATGTGTAGATTCCCCAGCAGCCAGCTCAGACTGCTCCTGAACACTCATCTGCACAGCATCCTCAGTGAAAATGTCATTCGCAGTTTCTTGGGTGTCATCCTCACAAACCAGCTGCATGGTTTCTTCAGCGACCAGCCGTGTGCCGTCTTCTGTTGAATGACCAATGTTATCCTCACTACCCAGCTGAGGATCATCCTCCGTGCCCTGCTGGGTATCGGTTTCGGAATTTGGCTGCGTGGTGTCACCAGCCGACAAAGGAATAGTCCCCTCGCTGTCATCCTGAGCAGCCTTCCTGCACAGGCTGTGGTTCATTCATTCCTGGAGCAGGCTGCACAGATGAGTCAGCGAGATGTGAGGTCTGTGATGCCGATGAATCAGCTGCATGGGTGATCTTCTGTACAGATGGTGATGTGGCCAGTGATGATGATGATTCTAGAACTGTTGATGCCTTCTCTAAGAGCTGCCTGAAGTTGTGATATAACTGAAAATAGAAACGTACTTATAATGGTATTGACCTTATTGTAATGGGAGCATATCAACTGGAATCTCTATGGCCAGCACACTGTCAACAAGAGGATAACAAAGACACCAGTAACTCTCTCTCTTCTCTCTTTCTTTCGCTCCCCCTCCCTTATGAAGGAACCCAGTACTCCAAAAAGTGCAAACAAAGAAAAGTTTGCTGAAAAGACTCAAGACACCACAGAGAGGAAATGCAAATTCATCCCACATTGGCGCAATTTATTTCCATGGGTGGAATAAAATAGTGATAACACATTTTAATAGCTAGTAATTTTTTGTTGGGCTAGTAAGAAATTTGTTGGGCTAGTGGATTCAAATTTTACTAGCCCAGGGGCTAGTGAGCTGTGGAAATATTTTTCTGGCCCTGACACACACACCATTAACTCATACACACACATACACTCACACACACACACACACACACACACACAATCATGTTCTATACCTTATGGACCCAGGCACGGTTCTGGAGACATTGATCTAGGATATCGCTTTGATCTTTAGAATCTTTGCCACGTAACAACATGACCTAACATAAAGAACACAAATGGTGAAACAGATACAGCTTAAAATACACCACCGCTACCAGGATCTTTGTTACAATCAGTGATGTTTTAATAACAAAATATTTCCAGTTTGTGACATTTAAAAGTTACAAGACACCCTTGCCTATTGCCACCAAGTTACAGTTTACTGCCATCGAATTGTCAGTGGAAACATTTATCTCTTATACTGGAATAAACAAAGAGTAAATAGCTATCCCTGATATATGTATTAATACTCAAATGAATAGAATGGCCTACCTTAGAACAGCACCGTTTGTGTAGTGTGTGCTTGAAATGATGTAAACTGTGGTATATACTAATTAATGTTGCCGTTTTGCTGCTCACCAAGAACTCCTGAAACAAAATATTTTTAATCCAATGAATCGGCAATTTATATACATAGGAAGCCTACAACAGTCTCAAGTTGAACTACATGGCACAATGAGAAATAAAATCTTAAATGGTTATATATATATATATATATATATATATATATATAGTCAGAATCCAATAATCCGGACATCATTATCCGACAAATCTGCTATCTGATACATGATTGCCTGTGATGGATTTAGCTCCATTATGAATGACTCTTTAATCTGACAAATCATGTTCAGCATTCCGACACTTCATTTCACTAACAGAATGTGACATTTCAATGTAAAATGACCTTGATAATCTGACAACATGAAAATGTTGCCAAATATTTCCACTGGTTCAATCATGCAAGACACACCACATGTAGTCAGTAATGGTTCATTAACCTGCACACCCGCATTAATTGCTAAATCGTAATTGCCTGTGACTATCTAATAGCCAATCAAAATCATCCATGGCTAATTACAAATACAAATGTATGATCTTTCCAATGAACAGATCATGAGTTTATCTACTGGACTAAGTAACACCAGTATTTCTTTATAGTCTCTGTAATTAACAAACACCAAAATGATCACTGGCTTCCATGCCATTCCGTATCTTGCACACGGTTATTGAATATTAGTTTAAATACAGAGGTATATCTTTATGATTTAAAAATGATGGACAGAGACTACCGGTATGTCACAGACTCGATATTCCGACATTCTCGTTTATCCAACATATTATCATAGGACAATATATATATATATATATATATATATATATATATAAACCACCAGTAGACCAGATAACATCACATTCAATATGACAGGATAGACAGTTCTAGGTTATCGGGTGACATAATGTATTATTATATGCATTTATGTAAATAACAGACCACCTGTCATTGAGATGTTGCTGAAGAAATAAATTGTATGTGTGATTTTGTTACAAAAATCAACGTGCTCTATACAACTGAATATAAATAAACACCATCAATAATGGCTTCATGTGTCACACAATTACAGAGGACTACAGATGCTTTTCGGCTGTGTCTTCTCTATTATAATATACAAAATACAGCACAACATTTAGTAAACAAATGGGCATCCAGCTTGGGAAAACTTCCAGTGCAGGTCACCCACTAACAGGCAGCACTCAATGAGATTTCAGAGGGACTAGTTTTCCAGATGGATGAGATCATTGGTGTTTTATGGCCACTTTTGTGCACATGGTAAGCTAAATGGGCCAAGCGACCTCCGAAGGTAATGAAGCAAAGTTAAAGATGAAACACCATTCAGATATACCCACACCAAGATTCGAACTCGGGTAGTAATCAGTTAGACCAATGAGGTACCCAGTTTTCAAGATGGGATTTGCTGATAAGATGAGCTAATATTCTGGTGTATGACTGATTTTAATTGGTGTCACGATACAGAAAAAGCATTTAAGAATAAATTTTCTTTGATATAAAATTTCTACCATCAGTCTCTATCAATTCATCATCCATCCAAATTTATTTTCAATCATTTACTTCAAATGACTGAAAAGGCATTTAGTAATAGACAAAAGGTGTCCACAGTTTTATCTGTCCGACTTGATGATAAATAGCTTTAAAATGGCCCGATCAGGGAGATGTTTTACTGTACTGTGATAATAACTCAAGCCCCGGTGTTCTGTCCTATTCTGTTAACACACTCACCTTACTGGTTCTGGTATCAGGACTGTAAGTTGGACTGCACTCTTCTAACGTATCTCTAACATAGGGCTTGCCTGACAGCTGTACAGCCTTTAGCATAGGACGGGACTGAGTCTGGAATAGCAGTTGTTTCTTATCAAGGTATCAGTATGACAGGTTAAGGTTTATTCTCTCTCTCTATGTATGTTTGTGTACATGCAGTTGTGGATGCATAGGTGAGCATGGACAAATGTCTGTCTGTTAATATGTATGGCATAACAACTGACACACAACACTCAATACCTACTGAAGAGTCAGGTTCTTCTCCTGTACTGAGGTAAGGGTATCTTTCAACACTAGCCTGAAAACGGGAATGAAATAAATACATTAATTATTATCAATAAAACAAAACATTCACTTCTTTTTCATAACAACAGCAACTATCCAAGGGGGGGGGGTCGAACTTCATTTGACTAGAGTTGTTTGATTTAAATCATTTCAATTAAATCATGAATTTAAATTTTTTGTTTCATTTGATTCTCATGATTATTGCATTTAAATTTATTGATTATTTTGTAAATGAGGTGTTATTTAAAATCAATTCTTGCTTACGCCTATATAACTATTTCTACATATATTTATAATTGAATTGCAATTAGATTTCAACACCAGGTAGTCCAACAAGTCATACTGATCAGCGACCATGTTAATGTGTTGTCACCAGGTTCTTGGCACTGCTGGTGTGGAACGCATTTTTTCTACATTTGGTCTAGTACACTCCAAACTGAGGAACAGACTCAGAACAGACAAGACAGGAAAACTTGTGTTCATATACATACTGTTAACCCAACAATCTTCGACTGCTTATTGATTTTTGTGGACTAGATTAAATCTATAATATATATGTGAACATAATATGTATGATTTTCAAGTTTAAAAGTTCAACAAAAATATAAAAACGTCTTCATTAGTTTTGTGTGTTAAGATATGTTTGACTGTTGTTTTTAAAAAGTCCCAACAAAAAATTTAAATAAAAAATATGATTAAAATTTAAAAAATCTGATTTGTTTTAAACCACACTTTTTGCAACCCTTCGTTTGACACCCACCAAGATGTCATCTGACACAGATAAACAGACTACAACAATAACATTATATTTGTTAGCTACCGGATAGACAAAATAGCACTGAATGAAACTCAATGACTCAGTAATGAGGTTTATTATTTTAAGAAAATACTGGCATAAATGATAATTTGGCATTACCTCATTCTTGTTACCACTTAAGAAAATACAGGGAATTAATTATTTTTATTTAAAAAACCCAGATCTTACAGAAGGTGAATAAAACAGAATGAGCTTAAGGGCACCATACTCTACACCTTGATAACCAGACTTTTTAACTAAATATTAAAACTGTGACCATTAAATTTACGTATAGTCTAGGGATCAAAACTACCGAAGTGGAATACCTCCCACTCCAGCAAAGGTTTTAAGCTGTGCATCTTAGATGACATTTGGTGGTACTCTCTGCTGATATTTGTTTGTATAACTGAAATGAATAGATGACATGATATAGAGACAAACCTAGCATGACTGAAGCCTTCCTTGAATTTTACAGGCCTCTAGTTAGAAACTTGCCAATATGGTGAATTGGACATTAGAATCCTAGGTACTCAGACAAAATATTTGCTTGGGACAACACTGGACGTGCACAATAATCAAAGACAACCTGTAATTGTAAGCATGCTGCAACTGCAACATCTCATGAAGCATTCATATTTCAATACTGATCCATTAGTTAAGTGACTGACTGCAAATCAGGTAAACTAATAACCTGAAGTTTGTGGAAAAACTTAACATGCCAGCTTTATATGGCTTCAATACAGGAGAAGTCTTCTTGAATGAAGGTGTTGGAAACAGAGGTGGCAAGTCTGCTAGGTGGCAATTATCATAAATTGCTGCAGATGGCAAACTTTCAGCGAAGAGTAAACATGCATATTTTGTAGTTGCATGCTAATTCATGCCATTCTGAGTGGTGATAATACCTCCTCTCATACCGTTCATACTGGCGAGGAAGGATGGAGCCAAAATTCCTGAAGCAAAAACTTCACACAGTTTAATTTTAGTATTTAAATTAATGAGATGTCATCGCTAGTTACTGAGACTGTCCACGAATGAGGTACAAACCTTTCATTGTGTGAAAAGACATGCAGAAAAGTGAGCCAACACATTATACACAAAATGCAGTTCGACTTACATCTTTAGAGCTCACACCACTATAAGAAGACTATATCTAAAAAATGAGCGTGGACCGATTTCCAAAATATTCACACCACTATACAGAGTTTTTGTATGATGGCTACCTTATATATCATTTGGAAAATGTGTATGTGCTGTTTTTATGATTTGTTACCTGGAAGTTTGATGTCCACTTTATTTTCTCAACGAGGGCCTTCTTTTTCTTATCCAACAGACTGTCTATAGTCTTTGTTGGACCGGAGTAGTAATCATCTATAAAAACAGAGAGTAATAATTGTCATACAACTAAACAATAGATAAGACATTGTGCACCTCAAGATATGGCTACTAATACAGTTAGAAACCAATTTAACACCTTACCAACTTTACTACAACTATCTCACACAATCCTCTATTCTTTCTACTCCCCCCCAATATATATATATATATATATATATTATGTGTGTGTGTGTGTGTGTGTGTGTTCGGGGGGTTAAGGATTGTATGTATATATATATATATATAATATATATACACATAAAAACACACACACATATATATATATAATTATATATGTGTGTGTGTGTGTTTAAGGATAAATGCGTATGTATGTATGGTGGCACTGGCTCAGAATATCAACACACAAAAATCCTTAAAAACCTATACCTTCACAAATCTATACATACATGAACCTAAGCATACAAAAACCTCTCCCCTCTCTCTTTCTATATCTTCTCTCTCTCTCTCTCTCTCTCTGTGTGTATGCATATCTTTGTGAAAGTTAAGGATTTAAGCAGGAAAAATCAAACAATTCACAATCAAATCCAAAAAATCAAACAGCACAAATTCCAACCAAACAGCGTACAGGTCTGATCCATCATAAATATTAGGAATTAAAGATTGATGGAGGGGACATGTGATACAAACAGTAAAACAATAAATAGTGATTGGATGCTAATGATGGTCTGATGAAATAATAACTGATACACATTCAGCTGATATATGTATACAACATAAATGCCACACGGCATCCACAAATGAAGAAATTGTGACATTTTCAGAAACTACACTTGAAATGTCAAACCACATTAAACTAGCAACAACTAAAGATATATTTCACAAGGTTCTTAAACCAATTTTTGTAAATTGATGTATTTATAATTTAAAACCAGTTTATTATGTATGAAATGTATCTTAGCTATATGAGCTCAGAATGTTTTAATTATATTAGAAATGTACAGTGCCTTAGAGCAATTAAAGTTGAATATGGCCCTATAACAATACAATAATTATTATTATTATTATAAATGTAACAGCTTAAGGATGTTTATGGCACCTCATCATCTACTGATCATGTAAGCTAAATTTGCCGCTAACAATTTCAAAACAGAAAAATATTTCATACAACTACAACACGAAGGTGAAATACTTCTTTTAGATCATCAACTGTACAGACAGATAAATCTAGTATAGACAACAACATTTGTAAACAAATTAGCACATGCTGTAAATAAACAAGACACAATTTGAATCAATTTATGTTAAGCAATCAGTCAGATGATTCTGACTTCATTAAAAATGTTGGTAAATCGCATGAACATTACTGGCAATCTAAACATTTCAATTTTGAAATGTGTCACTTCTGACTGACTTTCTGACTGGCTGACTCATTGATCTGATCATCCCACAGTGAATTCAGACACAATTTTACAAATCATTCATGTGTCTTTAATTAAATCATAAATTCCTCCAAAACAAATGACTAGAATGAGTTATGTAAATAGCCTACCTGTGTGACAGTTTACTGAAATGTTGAGGTAAAATTAAATGAAACAATGACAACCAAAATTGTTACCTTTAAAGAGACAGATGTTTTTAAAATTGCTAAAATGGTATTTAATTGTAACGTAATAACAGTCTAGAGGAAACGTGTTATGAATGGTTTGTGCGTTGACCAGTTTAGCATTTTTAAACTCACCTTCTTCAGACTTTATTGCACTAAGGAATCCAGGTTCCAATGCCTGGCTTACAAGTATCTGAACGTAGACATTAAAAGCTTGCATCAGTGGCTCCTCTTCCAATCTGCAGGTAACAATTGATTGCAATGTTTCACACGGACCTGATAAATGACGGTTTTCAAACAGACTGGATTTATTATTTTTAAAACAATTATTCATTCTTTAAAGTATTTTTTTACAAAAATTCCATTCTACTCTGAACTGAACAATTTCTTACCAAAACTGTAGATAAAACTAATACTAGTCATTTTATATTCTAAGTCTATCAAAACAAAACTGTGATTTTAGTAAATGCTAAAGAGATCACAATACGTGGATATTTTAATTGTGCATACGCAGAAATCCATAGCCAAAGCAGCAATTGGGTGCAGCAGAGGTTATCTTTATGAATATCCGGCTATGACTGTATTCACTTGGCAAGTCTTGCCAGGCAGAGCTGTGCAGCGACATCATCAAAATATGTGTGTCCGTATAGTTTTTCATGGTTATGTATGTAATGCCATCACTGTGTGCATGCCATGCCAATAGTGGGCATGCATGCTTATTCTGCTGTATAAATAATTAGCTGGATGGTGGCCAACTCAAAGTGATCCGTGTAAACAAAAGCTTTAATGATGTTTCTACCCCCCCCATAATTTAATTTATGTATAACTTACAAGGTATAAATGATAGAATGATTCATAATACTGGCCACTGAAGATTTGCTTTAAATGTTCTTTAAGTTATGATAACTTTTATGTATCCAACGAGACAAGTTAAAGGGACAGTCCATCCTTAGAAAGTATTTTTTAAATATGTAATGCTTAGAACAGTAACCAAACATTTCACAATAATAATCATGAAATATACCTGATTTCATAGATATAGGGAAATAATTCAAATTACTGGAGGGCCGCCATTATGGCTGCACCTGATGCCAGATTCAAAGGCAGGAAGGAGAAAACTGAAATGCTCTGATATCACATCGGCACTCTCTAGATTGACGCGGATTATAGTTTCTCTTGAGTGTTAATTTCTGAGCCATTTTGAATCATCTTTCTCTTGTCAAGTTCCTTCTGGCTCAAACTGATATGGTTGTATGCCATTCATGATGTCATTTTAACAAGATAATGCTGTTAGTTCTGGAATAATTCTTTGCTCACGCTTGTTTACATGCTTTTGTATGGACTCTAGAGACTTCAGGTCAACTGGATAAGCTGAAGTGATATCAGCATTCAGGAGCTTCCGGTCTCTGTCTAGCTTCAAAATGGTGGTGCTCACAGACCATTAAAAGTCAACTGATCATTTAATAAGTGGGTGATCGTTTACACATTTTGACATTATTTATGATATTTGTGAGTAACACTGTATTAGTTCTTAAAATTTGAAATAAAGGTGGACTATCCCTTTAAGGAGTTAGAGCTTTGTTTAGCTTCTTGCTGGTCAAACCTCAGCCACGTGGCTGAGGGGCTACTATCTGAGGGTCTAATGTCTGAAGAATTAAATAATTGCATGAAACAACCCACAGACAAATGCCAAATTTTTCCACAGAATAAAAATTGGTTTTGGAGTTTGTCAAATTTTAGGCCTCTGACCCGGCATGCTAAACCTGTTGTAGGTGAAGTAGACACACACACAGATCATGGATTTATTTAGATGTCTGGTGATGACTGAATTCTCATTGTTATTAATTTTAACATTTATAATTGTAATCACATGACTGAAACACACTTCTGACAAAAACGTAGACTTATCTAGCTTTAGAATCAATTCCAGGTATTTAATTTGATCATTTTATCCTGCTAAGGTGACCCTGATAGATGACTTGGTGCTGGAAAACTGAGTATTCTTCATTGACAAAAGAGACAAACAATCAGGATATAGATGTGTAGATGATGTGGTCGTTATGCCAAGTCTTAACCAGGCATAGAGCTTGTTGGCTTTACGTGGCCAGTATAATGTAAAACCTGGCCCAGTTGTATCTCTCAAAATCCATTTGCAGGCCCAAGTTAACGAGTCCCAGATCCTTGTTTTATTTACAAATTTCATGCAACTCCCTAGCTTTAAAATAAAATAAATTAGGTGTTGAGAGTGGCTCATAAATTTATAATCCAGAAACATGTATGTATGGTGCTAACTTGGAAAGGCTAAAACGTATGACAAAAAATCTAATTCAAAGATAGCTTGGTGCCCCAGGCTGCATTGACACTGATGTGGATACATGTATTTGGTTAAGCACTAACGCCAAAAGGATAAGATGTTAGGTTTGAGGGATAATGGATCCAAGAAATATCAACATGCACAAACATTTGACCTCATACAAATGCAAACAGTTGGGGGCTAAAACAGCTCTGTTCAGGACCGTAACTCACTTGTCTTCTACTGGTCTTGGTTTGAACTGGTCTAAAACTTCAACCAAGTCCTTATCACGTTCTTTGCTGCGCTGTATCCATCGCACCCCAATTGCCTTGTAACGTTCTCGTATGTTTTCTGACCAACTTGAGTACTGAAATATTGAATGATTGACTTTGTAAACAGAAGCCAGTGTGTAATTCCCCCCAAAATCAATAACTTTACCAATATAAAAGCATTACACTTTAGACAGGCAACATCTAGCGGTTAAGCACCAGGCACTTGGTGCCAAGGGTCATAGGTTCGATCCCAGCAAAGAGGTCAAAACTTTTCCTGAGATTAATTTCTCAGCTCACAACATCATGGGTGGCTGACCACGTTAAATAGCGCTGCCATTTCCACTGAATTATAAAAAATAAAGGGGGACGACGTAAAACACTCTGGCAGTGACCAGATTAATTTCTCAGCTCACAACATCATGGGTGGCTGACCACGTTAAATAGCGCTGCCGTTTCTACTGAATTATTTAAAATAAAGGGGGACGTTAAAGACCCCTGAGGACGTAAACACTCATGGCAGTGACCACCCTCATGGTATTTCGGCTCCACCTTTCCGTACTGCTCCCCTGTGAGTGGTGGGGAGGAGATTTCTCAACCACTCCAACAAAGAGGCTGTACTGAATAAGCGACAGTCTGGGGATTCTCCCCGAAACGCAAAACAACAACAGGCAATGTAGAGACAAAATAACAGAGCAATCTTTTGGGACATAAAAATCAAAAGAAAAGAAATAAATTAAGTGTATAATTTAGTACTAAAACCCTATGGTAATCATACTAATATAACTATCGGTCAGTATAAATAGTCAAAATAAAGTAAATTTATCTGAACTAAACACTAAATATATATCTAAAGTATTCAACCAATATTTTATTTATGCACACAGACAGATTCAAAGTATACAGATTCTAATCCATATTCTCCATACACAGTTTACAGAGACAGGAAAACAGCCACTTTTGTGCAGATATTAGGCTAAATGGGCCGAGCGACCTCCGAAGGTAATGAAGTGAAGTTAAAGATGAAACACCCTTCAGATATGCCCATAATGAAATTCAAACTTAGGTGGTGGTGATCTGTGGTCCAACACACTACTAATTAGACCATGGAGGGGTGCCCGAACACCACATTTTGAAATAACTATCTAATCGACAAAGCACATTATTAACTCAGGCATGAGAGTAGCCTTCGAAAAAAAATCCAGAAAACAGGAAAGGTAATCACAGAGTGAAATGTGCCACACGGACCTGAGGGTGTGGGGAAAATTTGGTATTTGTAAATTTTTAGAACAATCTGAGACTACTAGAATGTGGAATAAACATGACTTTTTTAAGAGTGTTTTTCCAAACCAGTTTGACTCACTCTCCATTTCCCAAGATGTTAATAATATCGGCTCTGGAAAAACGGAAATCCAGTAAAGACCGGAAAACACTCATCCCTGTCAACTATTAATTTGGTACTCAAGTAACTTCCTTTTAATGCATTATTGAAACCTGTGCACCACAGCACCCCTGAATTCAACTCTAGTGAACAAAATAATGAGTAGCAACCAGACTCTATACACAACTTCTTACATAAACTCAATCTGCACTCGATTTAAAAAAAAAACAATTTTGTGTGTACCTACTGAATCATGTGCTGCATCATTAATGAAAATCTAGTAGTTGTAAATTGAAAGCATGGGTTCCCTAGGAGATGTCTTGCTGTGCCTCTGTTTGCTGTGATCACTGCTAACTGAATGTTTCTACATAATAGTACTTAATTGTATAAAGTTAATATAAAGTCATATAAACATACTGTGCATAGTGACTTGTGAATGGTTGTTCCATCTCTCATAACAGGTTCATATTTCTGTAGGAGACTGCCAGCATCTATTTTCCAGATTGGATAACTATCATATTTTGTAAGATCACGTCGGTCTATCACAAAGTAACCTTTCTGTAGAGACAGAGATTGGTATTTAATACATATGTTTATGTGTGTGTTTGTGTGTGCATGTGGGTTTGTACATGCATGCATGTACATGTTGGATGGAAAATGCCTATAAGGATTTGGTTGGTAAAATACAAATTTGGAAAATTTATTCAGTGTTCTGTGTTAAATTATTGTTACTCAGAAGACCTATCTATCACACGTTATATAATCACCTCATACATATGAGTTATCTCATCATCATCAGAGAGGAACTGTAGCAGTTCCTCAGTAATTGGCCGAGGTCTAAATGGCGACGGCGAACACTCTACAACAGGTACGGTTGACATGTACAAAGATGGACGACCTCTTCTCCTGTAAAAAAGGCCAGAAATGTGAAAATGACATTTCAGTTTCAAGAAAAATACGCTAAATAAATAGGCACAGCAATAAAGGCAACTCATACACAATGAAGCTCACCCCGAGCCAGGATGGCCACGTTTAGATCTCGATCGGAACTTCTTTGAATCTCCATCATCGTCTGACAATGAGCTAGCTCTTCGTTTGCTAGCCTTGACTGCTGCATCCTGTGTACAGAAAAAGGTTCTATGATTTCCGGCCTAAATGATGGGTTGCCATGAGAACTAGCTGATAATCTACGACTGATCCGAACTGAGTCAGTGTCTAGCCTAGGCTCTGGTCACACCTGGGACATATGGCTGAGGCCCCCACCCCCAAGGAAACAACCCACAAAAACAATCTACCTGGTTCCCACAGCCAACATAATATTATTTTCCAGGACATTTCCAGTACAAAATTATCATTTTCTAGCACAAAGTATACAAGATTTAAAGGTAATAAATCAAGATATGTGTGAAAAAGCATATATTTAATCAATGTGTAATTATTTATTGACAATTTTATGGTATAGCCCCCCCCCCTTACCCCTTCCAGCTGTTTGATCCACCCAATTTTATTTAAATTTTAACTAACATGGGATATCAAGGCTATGTACAGGCACACTTTTTCTTCTATAATCGAAGTTTTCTTCTACATGCATAATATTTATTCGCCAGCTTTTTTGTTCTATGTGGATTTTTTCACATGCAATATTTTTTCCATGACATTTCCCAATTTTGTAAAATTCCAGGACATTTCCAGGACATGGAAAATTAATTTGTTATTTTCCAGGCACAGAAGAAGCATGGTGTAAACAAAGGGAAAAGATTGGACTGACTTGCTATATCACAAAACAATAATTATGGATGATGCCACAAAAATCAAGTCCACACCTGCACTCACCACACACACACACACACACACACACACACAAACACACTGACCTGTTCACATGGCATCCATACTGGATCTTTATCTGAGTCGTAGTCTTTCTCTTCCAAATCTGAGCTAGAGGTCAACTCCACATAGTCATCATCATTATCATCATAATCTGATGACTCATCGGAGTAAAATCTTCTCCTCTTTTTCTTTTCTGTGTCAGAAAACCCCAAATAGATAAGTAGCAAACGCCAAATAGATAAGTAGCAAATGCCAAATAGATAAGTAGCAAACTACAAATAGATAAGTAGCAAACGCCAAATAGATAAGTAGCAAACCCCAAATAGATAAGTAGCAAACCCCAAATAGATAAGTAGCAAACGCCAAATAGATAAGTAGCAAACCCCAAATAGATAAGTAGCAAACGCCAAATAGATAAGTAGCAAACCCCAAATAGATAAGTAGCAAACGCCAAATAGATAAGTAGCAAACCCCAAATAGATAAGTAGCAAACGCCAAATAGATAAGCAGCAAACCCCAAATACATAAGTAGCAAACCCCAAATAGATAAGTAGCAAACACCAAATAGATAAGTAGCAAACCCCAAATACATAAGTAGCAAACGCCAAATAGATAAGTAGCAAACACCAAATAGATAAGTAGCAAACCCCAAATACATAAGTAGTAAACCCCAAATAGATAAGTAGCAAACCCCAAATAGATAAGTAGCAAACCCCAAATAAATAAGTAGCTAACCCCAAATAGATAAGTAGCAAACACCAAATACATAAGTAGCAAACTCCAAATAGATAAGTAGCAAACACCAAATAGATAAGTAGCAAACACCAAATAGATAAGTAGCAAATCCCAAATACATAAGTAGCAAACCCCAAATAAATAAGTAGCTAACCCCAAATAGATAAGTAGCAAACACCAAATAGATAAGTAGCAAACACCAAATACATAAGTAGCAAACTCCAAATAGATAAGTAGCAAACCCCAAATAAATAAGTAACAAACACCAATATAAAATGTCAATATTAAGAGCAATTTTCAAATCACTCCAGATTTACAACAAAATTACATAAAATGCCAGAGAACTCTTGTTTATACTCACTAGATTTCCTTTTCTCTGCTGCCTTTTGCTTGGCCCTCCTGGTTACTTTCTCTCTAGGGGGCAGCAGCTCATGTATGTCCCATTTCATGTCTTCCCTTGTACCCGATGAATGCTTATCCAAGCCCTCTCTTTCTAACTGTCCACGAAGACGAGCCGACAAAGGTGTCTGTCTCCTTCTCTGGGCTGGTCTACCTCGACCTGATGTTTTATGTGCCCTCATGGAATTGTCACTTAGTTCAGAGATACCCTTCCCAACTGCCTTCAACAGATTTTTCCTATTCTTACCTGGCTCGCTGTCATCATCGGAGTAAGCCACTGAACCAATGCTGGCGATTTTAGAATTAGATGAGTCCTTCTTGTCCTCGTCCATGGTTGGTGTAGTTGGCATGATGCGTGGCCGTGGATCGGGGATGTATTTCGGCAGCTCCGGTTTAACCGTGATGGCACTATTTGTCACGCTGGACAGTGTCTCTGCTTTGTGACCTTGCAGAAAGCTAAGGAATGAACTTTGGAAGTCTTTGCCAGGTTTCGTCTTCGGTGGATTAGGCGACACGCCCGGTACATCTGAATTTGGCTGCTTTGTGAGTGGATTGTCCTGGGAAATTCCACCAGACGTGGGATTTATGACAGTATTGAGGTGAAAACATCGCTTCAATTTGTTCTCCTTTATGGGCAGTTTTGGTTCCTCAGTCAGGTGAGCAAATTCGTCATCCACACTCTCAACCATAGTAACAGCTGGCATCTGTTTCTGTTCGGCTTTTGTGCGATATTTCTGCTTTGGGGACAGTGGAGAGAACATGGCCTCATGTGTGGGGTCTATCAAGGGGTTCTCCCCTTCCCCAGATCCAGGTTGGACTTCAGCCATCTGTGATCTGGAACTGTTCTTTTCTGGATTAATAAAAGTACCACCGTAGCTGTTGGTCAGGAAGATGGGATGGTCGGGCGTGACAACATGCTGTTGTGAAATAAGCGTTGGTTGTGACATGGCTGGGGCAGTCATTTGCGTCAGCACCATAGGTGAGGCTGATATCACGCCATAGTTGTTTGTGCCCGGTGGACAAGCCTCCACTAGGCCAACAGTAAACTCCTGATGAGGCACAGTCTCCACGATCTGTATGGTACCATGCACTTCATCTTGTGAATGGTTTTTCTTATTCTTACGCATCACAGTGTTCTTGTTGTTTCGACAAGCACTGCCCACCTTGCGGCCACCTCTCTTTGGTTTGGTGGTGGAGTCAGCTACAGCCTGGATTGGTATTGGGTGAATGGAGCTGCGTGAACTGCTTATTGGGTCAGTGCTGCCAGTACTGACTTGGACTGTCTGCTGTTGTAATGCTGACGGCATAACAACAGTAGGATTGTGTGCAGTAGACATCGGGATCTTACTCTGATGAGAACTGATATCTGCAAAATCGTGAAGAGACAAGGACTGAGACTCCGGATCAACTGCGGATGGACTGATCGGATCATAATTCATGGTATTTGATGAGACATTACTGGTGTAGCTACCCATTGTTGAATTGTATGAACTGTAGTTTGCTTGTGGTTGAGGCACATGTGACACTTTGGCCATCTGTTGCGGATGGCTGCTTGGAGATGGTACCGCCTGATTTTGTAGATGAGGCGAGTTGGGATAGCTAGTCTGTTGGTTTGGCAATGAGGGCGAGGTCTCTGAAAAACTTGAATGTGAACTGATGCTCTGTGAACGCTCGATGCAGTGAGGATTGCCGAGTGCCTGCCTCAAGTCCTGGTAGCCTTGCTGGTTCGTCGTGATGCCCCTCGGAGTTTCCACTGGTGAAGTGGCTTGCCCTGCTTCTTGGCCATTTGAATGCACCACTGGTGGCCGTGAACTGGGTTTGAGCATGTCCTCCAGCAGATGACTTCTCGGCATTTCAACACCAAAAACATTGTTGTGAGCTTGTGGTGGTTGTACTAATTGACTAGCTGAAGTGCTGTACTCTGGCTTGCTTTCAAAAGGTAGCTTTTGAACAGAGCTGACTCTGATATGGCCCATGTGAGCTGGCGGAGGATCGCTTACAGGACTGCCGTGAGAATTGCTACCAGTCATCACTGCTTCACCAGACATCGTGAAAAAGGTGCCAGATGGCATGTAACCAGCAACTCCCCATGTCTTTGATGGCTCACTGGTCGTGGGCGGTGATGCTACAGGTGAATGCGACGGCTCTTTCATAGTGTGTGGATCCGTATTGAACAGGGACAGTTTGGCCTGTGGGTTCTGCATTGAGAATCGTGAGGCCACTGTTTCCGAGGCTGTCCGTCCCGGTGAATCCAACGTGTACGCTGGTTGGCCAACATTGACAGTTTTGTACGGTACCTGTCCAGGCGTGTATGCCTGACCAGTGAGGGAGTCAAGGATCTGTGTCATTGCACTACCGGGTAAGGCATGACTATAAGACATAGCGGGCAATCCCGTTATGTGAGATGCCAGAGAGCTGTGTGGAGACAGTGAAGTGGACAGTGCTCCAAGACCTGAAATCATAACAGTAAATGTAATAGTATGTACAATTTTGAGTCTGACCATAAAACCAAGCAAGCGCTTGTCAAACATTTAGTCATATGGTCCAACATGAGAGGACTTTATTCACATAAGACATGTTTTATACATTTCTACGACCAGAAATATGGAAGAATTTATGTAAAACACCACATTTTCACAGGGGAAGACCTCATGAAAGGCCACTCATGCACAAGACGTGTCAGTGTATCTGCTACAGAACTCTCTAATCATTAGCTAAAAGCTCACCCTTTGCACGGCTGCTCTGGGACAGTTCTCCCAATGTCAACAACCATAAAGTATACAGTTCCTCTTCTATTATATATGATTAACATGGTATCAAAAAGGTGGTGTTTCATGACCTACAACTTAGTTGGAAATTTTGTATGACAAAATAGGTGATACAATTTCTATGAATTTTTATCACTTTATTTAGGTCAATCAAGGAGTACTATTTGCAGCGAGCTATTAGTATTGTTCTTTCCTTCATTACATTTTTTTCTTGATCTAGATATGCAGTTTTATATATATATGCACACAGCTTAGATGCATTAATGCAACATTTGCAAGTGAGGGCATATCAGTTAGTTTTAATAATAATAATAATGATGATGATGCAGATTTAATAAAGTGCCCTCAAACATTAGGAACAACTTTGTAGATAATACCAGGTGATTTATGAATACTATCCATGTTGCAATTTCATTTTTTTTGAAAACTTTGAGCTGTAAGTTTTATAATGGTGGCTCAGATAAGGAATAAATCAGTTCTTTTATATTTATAGTTCGTAATGCTACGTACAAATGAAATGACACACAACTGACAGTTAACTTTGACATCATTAATATAACACAGATGCATATGCAAGTGTGGAGTATGATGAACACATGCACATACACACACACACATATATTATATATATATATATATATATGAGAGAGAAGAGAGAGAGAGAGAGAGAGTGAGAGGATGATTGATTGATGTTTTACAGCCACTTTTGTGCACAAGGTAAGCTAAATGGGCCGAGCGACTTCCAAAGGTAATGAGATGAAGTGAAAGACGAAACAACCTTCAGATATGCCCACGCTGGGATTCGAACACGGGTGGTAGTGATCTGTGGTCCAGCATGCTACTGCTAGACCACAGAAGCACCCCGAGAAAGTGAGAGGAAAGAGAGCTTTATATAAAATTATAAATGCATAAAATAGTAGTATTGATTCCCTAATTTTTTTAAATTATTTTATTTCTTGATAGATGAGTGAGGGGATGAGGTGACTGATTTATTTAATCTAGACAGTGGTCTCACTTGGGACATATAGTTGAGAGGCCACTCTCTGGGAAAGATCCCACAAACATAGGTTACAAACAGGCATCTAGAAGTTTGTAGTACAGTGTTCCACTTCTACCCAATAAGCTATCAGACTACTCTCTTGAAAAGTGAGTGATTGATGCTGGTGTAATTGTTAGGGAATTAAATTCCGCTACCACCCCCCCCTCCCCAAACAAAACTTAAGACTAAGAAAACAACAAGCCAGGGTATTAAAAATATACGATGTCTGAATCAATACAGTAATTATGGTAATACAGAACTCATTTAATAAATGTTAGAGCAAAGAATAACCTTGATGATAGCGTACACTGAATGTGTCAACGAACTCCTGCAGCACACTGGACAAGTTAA
The DNA here is from genome assembly GCA_025642065.1 of Paralvinella palmiformis. NCBI lineage: Eukaryota > Metazoa > Annelida > Polychaeta > Terebellida > Alvinellidae > Paralvinella > Paralvinella palmiformis. Next base: position 75,193 of record JAODUP010000761.1, on the reverse strand, counting down.
TTAAAGATTAATAACATTAACACACACACATACAAACAATATTATTAAAAACAATTATTTCCAAGATGAGTCACGCAACTGTGTTGCCAAAAGGATGGGTGTTGTTACATTGGCTGGAGGATGCACCTTAGACGAATCAGCGCAGAAACTAGTAAGTGTAACAGACTAACTGCCGGGCTATTATGTACATATAACTGGGTCATTTACTTGTGAGCAGAGCAAACAAAAAATGCTCACCAAAACGAAATGCTGGAAGACAAGTGCACCAAAATGCACACAAATAAAGGGCACCCATCAGTATAGATAAGTTATATAGCCAGCAACACAGAGAAGCATAGTAACAGTGGTTTGTCATCCTCAAAAACCAACGTAAAACACGATTTGTTGTCAGGAAGAGGGCGGACTGAAAACTGTGCAGTGGATGCGGTGAATGGGCAAAGTTGGGTTTAAGTTTAACGGCACATCAGTAAAAGGGTCAGTTTTGTTGCCTACATCTATCTGCCTTCATCATATGTCGAGGGACGCAGCTGACGCATTTTAAACCCTAAACTCAAAGGGAGTAACCCGTTGTTGGCCGAAGTACATCCATCTGTGATAGAATGTCAGAAAACAAAATACAGATATCAAATTAACTAGACAATGTCACTCTCTTAAGTTTGCAGAACCCATAATTTAGCGTTTCACGACCTATTTCTTAAAATATTTTTTTTGTATGAAACAGAAGTGAGTGATTATTTATTTATATATTTATTATTGTGTGTCATAGCAAAATGTGATTTCAAGCACTATCTAAACAGCCAATTCATTCAGATAAATCTACAGTCTTATTGGCTGTTTTATGTGTGTATGCATGTCTCTGTATTGCATTGTTCTGTGTGTCTCACTCACTCACTGCATATATTAACTAAAGTACACACGTTCAATATTGTAAAAATATCAACATGTCAAACAGTGTACTTCTTTAGGAAGATGTACCCAGAAACAACCCAGCCTGCTGTTAAACAATAGACACACAGACATACACTATGATGACTCTATCACACGGTTCATCCCTCAGTGAATGATGATGATTGATGTTTTACGGCCAATTTTGTGCACAAGATAGGCTAAATGGGCCGAGCGACTTCCAAAGGTAATGAGACAAAGTGAAAGACGAAACAACCTTCAGATATGCCCACGCCGGGATTCGAACACGGGTGGTAGTGATCTCTGGTCCAGCACGCTACCGTTGGACCACGAAGGCAACCACATCATCTCTCAATGGAAAGAACAAAAAACGAACAACATCCTTCCTCACCCAACACTGTACTGCCAACAAACACATCTAGTCTACTACTAGACTGCAGGCCTTTCTTTGGGGCAAAGCTCCGCTTCAGCAAGAAGACAGCTGGCAAACATTATTCTTTCTAAGATTTACTCACCGAACAAACATATTATTATGTACAAATGTTACATACGAATGCCGGATGCTATATGCATCAGTAGACACACCCACAAGTGCCTGTGCAACTGGAAGTGTGTGCGGATTTAAACTGTTTGTGGATATTCTCATTATAGAAGGCCATTGCATGATAATGTATTTCTTAGTCACTAATTAAGTTAATCAAATAGATGGCATTATTTCCTATTAGTACTATTGTTATGATATAGATAACACCCCCTCCTACACACACACACACAGAGAGAGAGAGAGAGAGAGAGAGATAGAGTACTCTAACATTTCAGATTATCAGCATACACAGAAACGCAGCCTGAGCACTTGTCAAACACTAGCCAAAGTATGACAAGAATAATTGCTAGCCATGTTTACAGCAATGAGAGCCGGCAATGTGATGTGGACGTTGGTCAGGCAGCCCACACGCGCGCGCGCACACACACACTGAACAAAACAGATTACACACACTTGACAACATCAAACCTGAATTAAGGCCAGATCTAGCTCATCACCATTCTACGTTTGTGTACATGCAAACTTTTCAGGGATACTACTCAATCGCAGGCTGGACTAAACTGTTAATAGTAATATAGTCCAAAACCAGCGACTGTGGGACTTTACATTTTGCAGCCATTGTACTTGAAGCTGTACTTTAAGCTGTACTGCCACGCCTGGCTGTGTTATCATCAACTCCCTGGTGGTGGTGTGTAGGTTAATATTGCTCCTGCTGGTAAACAATTGACAATAAATTATCACCATTCAACCGTGATGAGTGTTTGATGATGGGGCCAAGTCAACCGGTGACTGTGTATAAAGTTTATACTATAAAATGGTCCGTTTTGTGGACTTAATTATAATACGTTTCATCAGTGTTAAACAGAGCTGTACAATCCGGCCATAGAATCAACCACCCTTGGCAGCATAGCAATTCTAGCCACCACTTTTTTGTGGCATCATCTAACATAACTCACCCAACCAGTTACCTTAACAGCTCAATCAATCAATAAGCACACTGAAACCAACAGGGTACCAAAAAGATTCAAAGCTGCGGGTTGGTTCTGCTGTGGACCATCACATTACCCACTGAGGCGTCTCCTTACTCTCCGTACTACTATTACTGGCAACTATTTATATAGCACTCTTTCTATAGGAGCGTATAACATGTTCACCAGTTTAACCATTCTGATATAATATTTTTTTAAACACAGTTACAAGATACAACCATTCAAGGATGCCATGACACGATAAAGCCCCACGCATCAATACGTTTGTGTTAAAAGTATGCATGTCTAAATTTATGCACCAAAGCAACCCCGAACAGGCAATGCTTAGGAATGGATTTAAACTTTTAAAGAGACAATTCACTTATAATCTTATCTCCTTTGTCTTTCTCTATATACAACAGACTGGGGCATCGGTACACTAAATCCACAGCTATTATATCACTGGCGTCAAAATACACTTGCACGTGACATCTGAATGAATTAAAGTTTGAGCACCGGTGATTACTTCGTTTGGCCATAGGACTTAAAATCCTCCCGACAGATAAGATACATACTACACGCACACACACACATATATATATATATATATATATGGGATCCATCACCAACAATTTACCAGTTAGTGCTAAAATCGTTAAACAAATATGCTGTCACAATATGTCCAACGTAGAACCAGAGAATCCATCCTTTAATGGGAATTTGTTTTATCAAAAACATCTAGGTTAAGTTAGTTATGGTGCATTATGATATTACGTAAATGCCTGCAGGTGGAGACACCTGGCAATCCTGACATATAGTGATGATGATTGGTGTGTTACGGCCACTTTTGTGCACATGGTAGGCTAAATGGGCCGAACGACCTTCCAAGTGAAGTCGAAAAACCCTTCAGATACGCTCACGCAGAGATTCGAACTCAGGGGGTAGTGATCTGTGGTCCAATGCGTTACCAGTTAGACCATGGAGGCTACCCCCCACCATATAGCAGTGACGTCAAGGAGTGAATAGTTAAGTGAGTATTGAAAAATAAGAAAAAATTGGTTAGCTGTCGGTTTCCTCTTACAACATGGAGAAGGATACACTGTACTTGTGTAACATCAAAACAATTAAAAATATAAAAACTATCAAATACTTCTATCATTTAAATTAACAATTAAAATACTAACTAATATTTTGTAAAAATTTGACTGTTATTTTAAAACACAGGTTTAAGATAACTATTTCAAACCAGGCTTTGATCAAGTACTGTCTTATCTTAACATATATATATATATATATATATATATATACACACACACACACCAAAGCACTTGAAATGTGGTACTCTTAACATTTGCAATAATTGCAGTGTTCCAGCTAGGTTTTGAAAAGTACAGGGTGCAGTTGGCAGATGGAGGGCACTTTTATGCGTGAAAGATATTTTTGAGGGCACATCCTTTGAATTTGAAATCAATTTTTTAGTTAACTTTGGCATTTAGTTAATATTCATGAAATGGAGTTTGTGACAGTATCATAATTACCAATAACACCGGGCGCGCGCCCTATAAATACACAGGGCACAAAATAAAATGTACAGGGCACAGTTAAATAGGGGCAGGGTGTTGTGCCACGGTGTAATGGTCTAGATGGAACACTGAATTGTAAATGTTAAATAGATATTAAGCTGGTATTTACATCAATCTAATTTATGACAGTATCACGCAAATCTTATCATGATGTGATCGCATCTTTGTGTTGAGATTTAATTAAACGACAGCCAACTTTCACCACATACAAGACTGATAACATCAGATAATGGATATTATCAGGTTTTTACTTGGCGCTTCCATTTAGCAAAGTCCACCTAATGCACTGTGCTGCGGATCTTCAGCCCACAGGATTGAAACCATCATTATCAATATGTGTAGGATATAGATGTTTCACAGCCACTTTTGGGCACATGGTAGGCTAAATGTGCTGAGCGACATCCAAACGTAATGAAGTCAAAGATGAAACACTATTCAGATATGCCCATACCGAGATTCAAACACAGGTGGTAGTAATCTGTGGTCCAAGCTATGTGGATGCATGAAAGAAATAAAATGAGTCAGAATTAAGTGTGTCTCTTGAAACTATAATCTTGACACAGGAAGACCAATACGATGATTGTTTGACCAACGTTTTGTTTTGCCTTGGTAATGATCAAACCCGACACACATGGCAAAGGAGCTGCTGTATAAAGGATAAAATATGAAAAGTTTCATTTGCTTTTTATGATTATTGCATTTATTTTTGTTAATTATTTTGTAAACATGTAATTTATCAATTAACTTGCAGTACAAAAAATGGATTGTTTAAAAAAATCAATTGTGACTTACGCTGGATAATTTTTACATATATTTATAATGAAGTTGCAAATTTTAGATTTCAATACCATGTAGTCTTAACAAGTGATACACTCCGCTTCAATGTGATAAATTGGATGAATTTGGGATGATCTGACATGTGACATGTTTTCTATGCATTTAGGGGATTACTGGGTAAATGATTTAAGTACTTGTTGTTTTGCCAGGATGGGTATACAAGCTGAACATTCAAATAGGTTAACTACTGATACTTATCTCATGCTGAATACATACCAGAAGTAATGTTTGACTATTGTTTTTTAAATCGATTTAAATTTAATTTAAAACAAATCGTATTTTTTTGCAACCCTGCAATGAAAACACCTTTCATTTACATAGTGAAAGAATAAACTAAACAGATCAGACGAAATATCGACTGATTATTCTTTAACAGCAGACTGTCTAATATTACTAGTATTAGAAGTTCGCTGTTAGAATAGAAATGCCACCAGTCACAACTAGCATGTAAATGACTAATGTTTATGTGCACCACAATGTAATCATTTCTGTACATTGGCTTTGTGTTGTTGAAGACATTCTTCTGTGAGGATTTTAACCCAAGCATCAGCAATGCCGGTGTGGTCGCTGAACACGATCCAGAGCACGTGCGACAGGGGAGAGGTTGTCTATGAGGTTCCTGGCCTCGCGATAGAGTCCAACGTTGTTGATGATGTTGCAGATACCTTGTTCGATAAAGTCCATAGTGAGCGATGATCATGAGTAGGAATGGTCTGTTCTTATTGAATGTCTCCATACACTTCAGCTGACTGTTCCATCTGGTGGCACAAATGAGCTGCGGTTTTACCACACCCCGAGAAGAATATTCACCATGCAAAGCTGCGGTGCGATGATGCATTCTGAGAAAAACCCAAAACTTTTAAACTAGTAAAACCTAGATTTAACCTGCCAGGGTTAAACTCCAACCCTGCTGCACATTCAAGCTAGTAAATTGTTCTAGGGCGAAAATTATGGTTCCTTCTGTGTGCACGACAACTGGGTAATATACAGTGTTATACTAATAAAGTCACTGATATTCATAAGTGATTCTCTAGCGCACTGAACTATACTGCCTACATGGACATTCCTTTCAACTATGATCATCGCATATATACAAGATATTCATGAGAAAAATACACATACATGTATGTGTCACGTAATTGAGGACCTACTAAAATCCTTCAACTATAACTCCTCAAATACAGGACATATTTCACCGATGGAAAAAGTGTAGTGGATATGATATACACTCAAAAGCTTTTGATAAGAAGGCATGTTGTTTGATTATAAACAGATCTATAGAAATGTTCTGCTACTTGATGTATAGTTTTCATTTCAAGTTAATACATTCTCCAAAGAATACAAAAACATAGTTTACAACAGTTGAGTTACCCATTCGACTTTTGCAATATTTATACATTGCTTGAACTTGAAGCCTGTTCAGAGACAACCTACAGATTCATTGTAACTATGAATGTTTTCACTATGGCCCCACTAAGGAGCTGTGGTATCCAGTAATCTCATCAATTCCCTTCCGAGTTCAGGAAGTCCTCCGGTTACAGCGTAACCCGGGAACTTATTGTAACTGTTACAGTGGGTCTGACTTACGACAACTCACCAGTTACGAACGAAACCTCACAAATGGTTAAAAGTTGTTGTTTTGAGTTTCCGACAGTGATTTGTAGTTACAGACTGGCGAACTAGATTGTGGCATGACAGGCGCAGAAGAATACATTAATTAGCTGAGGAGGAAGACTATCTCAGTTCCTGCCATACACCATCTTGGATTACCTACCTTTTAGGATTGCTCAGTTTTCGTGGTTTTTTTTGCGTAAACTTAACCTCCTCATTATGTCTCCTAGAAGCATACAGCAGATGCCGGTGATAACAGTGTATTTTATTATTAGGGGTGGTTTTGACATATAAATGTACGTAAATACATATCTTGTTCGCAAGCTGAGGACCTCCTGTATGCTGCTTCTGGCTGTTATTTATAGACATGTAATATACACGATATCCATAAATCTATATGGCCAGTTCAATGGCATAGGGGTTAAAGCACTGCACCAGTACCACTACAAAAAACTCTAGGTCTCCATTCAAAACAACTATTTGGGGGCTGTCAGTGTCACATCCCAGGTATGACCAGTCCCAAGTTACTCACTCACATACATTCATAGTGACATATGAACATATATAATGTATATCCAGCCATGTTCATACTACGCACACACACACATACAGATATAGTATAATATTTACCACCTGCTGCCAGGGTATGCTGATCCAGAAATGGTAACGGTCCAGGATTTGCTGGGACACCTCCAGCAGAGAGTCGTGCAGCATACTGTGGATTTAAATTACTCCAGTGATTGGGCTCCATTTCTATGGAATCTTGTTTGACAAAAATTCCAAATCCTAAATCCAATAAATGATGAAAATCGACTTAGAAGTGAAGCTATTTGTATTTCACCATGATGGCCACCTGCAACACATAATATGAACATTCACGTTTATATAAATGTTTATTTTTAAAATACATTGTATGCATTCTGGTTGTAGAATAAACCTTTAGTATTACATAATTCTTACATCCCATCTTAGATGCATCTAACCCAATAACTGATCGAAGTTATTATAACAAGGTACAAGTATTTTAATTCTTGTTATTCTATAAATGCTTTCTAAATGGAATACAGTGATTCACCCATAAAACATAAACACACATGGCCTGTGTCACATTGAGTGACTATGTTAACCCTGAAAATGGGTGTAGTTTGAGCAACAGAGATAAATCTAGATTACAGAGACATGTACTGATGTAGGCTCACTCTATAATGTTTGATACGTGTTTTACGTTTCGTGTGTGTGTATATATATACACACACACAAACATATAATAACAAATATGGCTAGGGCAGACATAGAACTGGTTTAATAAAAAAGTATCAACTCAAACTATTCACCTACATTAATTAAGTCAAAACATTGCCCTCGATACTAACTCAGACTCAGTTAGTCAGTAGAGGTCTAGTTAGTTATTTAGATCTAGATTCTAGTATGGTCACTTTTCGGAAATATCGCGTACTAGACTTGGCATGTATATGCTGAATGCACTAACAAAATATACCAAACCATTATTACTAATTTACTTAGATGTTGTGATTCGGAAGTGCAATGAATGAAAGCATAATATTATACAAAATACGAATTTCCACACGATAAAACTAGCAACTACAATACCCACCACCATTTTAACTCGTTACCCATAATGCTCTGTCACTTCCGTTTCATAGAACCTGCTTCATAGACACGTTAACGTTTCATGTTATTAGTTATTAACTAAGTAAGTTACGTTGTGTGTTTTGTGAAGAGATAACGGGTAACTGTAGATGTGAGGCTAATGGGCGTGACTTAACACACCCCCAACTTAAGCAGAGGGCATTTTATTGAAATATACATAATGATCGCAAGAGGGAGCCACTTGCCGATACTGTCAGCTTTGTATCGTTTACCAGACCTAATAAAGGTTAGTTTATATTGACAACAAAGGCGAGGTCTTTACTAAAATACACGCGAACCTTGGCTTTTAATATAATAGCTTTTCATCTCCATAATTAGTGTTTTTTTATCCTCAATGGTCATTAGAACAAAATGAATTTAATTAGTAATAACATGAATCATAATGAAAACAAAAAGACTTCATGGTCAATAAAGCACGTACGACAGCTAAACAGACACGTACATATTTCGAATTATATATAGCTGTGCTTCGTTGTGGATTTAATAGAACATTTAGCGCAATAGAGACTTTGTGTTTGTCCATCTATCAATAAATAGTTTCTTCTTAACATTTCATTTCCTTAGTAAGTCGTCACACAGCCATATATTATATCAAATCTGAGATTGAATATTAAAAAAATACCGTACTCGATCACTACACAAAAACAGTAAAGTACAATTCACAGTCACGTCCAACAGATGTTCAACAATTTTGTTTTTAATTATATACATTTTTTCAATTATGATTTTAAAATTGTGATGGTACATTATGATGAAAATGCGGTGTTGTTAAGAGAGAAGTGAGCAATTAATTTTTAAGTGGAGAATTAAGAAAATGAATTATTGCATGCCTGCATGTATATTTTAGGCACTTAAATTGTGTGAGTTATCGGTTGCCAAATATGAGTTTATAAAACATTTATTGTTGTTGTCAACATGGTAGAATTATCTCAAACTGGATGTACTATGATAGTAATTTGAAATAAGAAAATACTAATCTGGAAGAGTCAGTTTGACAGAAGCACTTTCTCGCGCTATCCTTGTATTTTAATGTATTTAGGTATTTTAATGTTATTATCTGTATTTCAAATTGAATCAAATATCAGTGTCTAAATAAGAACGACCCGTCGTACATTGACTAAAATCGTCTGTAATTTATAAAAGTCTCCCCAGCCTCACTTCAGTCATCGCTTATGAGAAGTAGAATTATTCAGGTATGTTCATAATTACATAGTGTGGCCATTTCTGTAAGAAACAGCTGTCTGAATCAAGGTACGCGGTTCTAGGTATATATATACACACGATAAAATATTTACATCGAAAGGCATTTTAAGTTATTTTTAAGCGATTATGTCCGGTTCACGTCAAAAACCCGGTTACGACACAGTTTCTGGAACCCATTAATGACACAGTGCGCATTATGACCCTCCCCCCCTCTCTCTCTCTCTCTCTCTCTCTCTCTCTCTATATATATATATATATATATATATATATATATATAACATATGAACACAAGTGACCTGTGTTTACTGACTGTTGCAAACTGACTACGTAATATCTGATACAGAACGTCTATAAGCTTTCACCCAATACTTCTATACTCATATAGTTCGGGTGAGTTGAGTTGTTTAGCCTCGGCACTGGTTTAGGGAAACAGACGCCACAAACACAAGTACGAGTCGGATTCAAACCCATAACCTGGAGGTTTGGAGCGCAGCGTTCTAACACCTGTAGCTTCGGAATGTTCGACATCTCTAGTTTTAGAGAAAAGGTTCTGTTGAATCTTAGATGATGATGATGATGATTATTGATGTTTTACGGCCACTTTTGTGCACCTGGTAGACTATATGGGCCGAGCGACATCCAAAGGTAATATAGCGAAGTTAAAGATGAAACACCCTTCAGATATGCCCACGCCATTGTAAAAATATGGTATTTCGACGCGAATGGTGGGATGAACATCCCGCCCCCACTATACAGCATACCATGATGATGATGATGATAATGGTGATGACGATGATGATGATGGTTATCGTAATGATGATGTTGATAGTGATTATGGTGATGGGTGATGATGATCATGATGATGATGATGGTGGTGGTGGTGGTGATGATAATGATGATGATGATGAGGTCGATATTCCTAACACCGTCTTCTGTTTTGTTGAGTGTAAAATTCGGCATCTTAACAAATAAAAGAAAATTGATATGATCATAATTACCTAAAAATAAACATTGAACGTATAATATCCCGAGATCGTCTCCGGATAAGCGCGATGACACCGGATATGTCACATCTAACGAATAATGACGTCACAGGAATTAGAGCTATAATTAAATTGACCAAGTCACTTGGTCTGGTACTCGATCCCGGCGGGACCCAAACGTACCCGACACCCAAAACCCTAATAAGACTTCTAACAAACCAAGGAACCGGCATAGCCATAACATGTATCGCATATATGACATTATACAATTATGAATCAAGTACTTAAACTGGATGTAATGTCTTAAAATGTTTTATTTATATATATACATTTAAATTTTTTTTTTTTTGTATTTTAAATTAATACCGTGTTAAAAAGGAAAATATTAGAAACCCGTGCTTATGCTGAAAGCTTTCTTTTGACACACACACACACACACACACACACACACACACACACACACACACACACACACACACACACACACACACACGGATGTATGCATGCATGCGTAACAATTCTTCTCCCCATCATAATCTCAGTGTTGTAATCTTCTCTCATCTCTTAACGCATAAATGGCATAAGAAAAGCTGTTTTTCTAGAACAAAATTGACTATGTTTATTTTTTGTTTCTCCCTCTCTAAATTCTTCTTAAGTTCCAAAACGTGTCCATTCATCCGACAGGTGGAGCTCTCCACTTGACACCGGCGCTTCTGGAGATCTAGGGACGCGCGTACCGTCTAAAATATATTGCGACACACACACACACAGACACTCATTTCTAGGTCTCGTAACCTATTTCTGCCAGCAAGTGCCTTAGGAAGAAATAGTAGTCTTATAAGGCATTGGTACAATAAATTCAGATGGTGTCGCCACCTTATAGTCACTTCTCATAACACGGAGTAAACACAGTGAATCCGAATCAGTCAAGTGGCTGAGAGAGCGTTCCTGAACATTGAATCTGTGTTTAGTTTCACGAAACTACTGAGCGTAAGCTAAGCTCCAAGTTGGCGCGCGTTCGACTCTCCGAAAAAGATTCCACGGGAATTTTGATTAAATGGCCGAAGATTGTTGTTAGCAACAATTTCTGGATCTAGACCAGGATCGCTTTTTCTTACCTGTTTGTTTTATGTTTTATATCGTGGGTTTCAGTCAAATTGTTTTCCTTATTACATCCCCGTGGTTATGGGATGTGGGGCCTTCTTCGTGGTTGAAGTAGCACCTGGGTCAGGAATTGAAGACACAGCAGCGCCTCTAGTGGTCTTAATCTAAAGTGTGTTTTGTTCCCCCGTTTTACTCCATTATCGCCTCAGACATTTCAAAAAAACTCGTCATACAACAACAAAACGAATAACATTGGTTTCCTGCCTGTGGAAACCGTCCACATCCTCAGATAAAGGGATGCTTTAGTGGTCAATACCCTTTGCGAATAACAATTACCTTTATTGGCCTTGTTAGTTATTCTATCAGTTATATTTCACACGTTATACAGATATTAAGTTATCTGAGGGGGGTTGGAAAGGTCGTATTGAATTTGTGGATCACTCCGAACTGGCCATCATGTGACTAACCTATTACATAACATAATATGCACCCATGCTCAGTGTCATGTGCACATACATTGATGACAAATCTATACCAAAACACACATATTGGTGACGTCGGTACACAACTCTGGCCGCGGAACACGTCGAACGAAGACGTACAGAACCGAATATTCACGAGGCTCTCTTATATGACACCAAACTGCTGCTCGGGATCTGAATATCTGCATACAGACAATTAAAATATCCGCATATTGTAAAGCCTTTAGCGTTTAATAAAATCATAGTTCTAATATTAATAAGCTTAACATATCAAATGGCTAGAATTAATCTTATCTACAGCTTTAATAATGAATATATCTATTTACCCCTGTGAAATTCAGCCGCATGGTGGCTGAATTTCACACTACGGTATCGGGTTAGAAGTCTACGAATCACTGTGTTGCATGGCGGTTTACGCGTATAGTGGCCGATAAATGTCTTACTGAAAATTGTATATAGGGTATTTACCAGATATATTTGGATTTTATTTATAGTTCATTAAGGGAATGCGATCTCCAGATCATATTTAGCATTTAATGAAAATGGCATAGACTTTATCCAATAGATTTATGCCACTAAACTAAGTAACCTTCAGCGCGATTTGCATAGCTGTCATGGTCCGGCATGTCTAGTTCAAACTTCCATTATATTTTTTTGTAGAACCTTTGCCATCTGACATGACGATGTGAATGGATAAAATCAATGATCATATAGATTATAATTCAATGGCTGATTCCTATTACTGTAACATTGGTATTTATGCATGATATCTTGTATTGAAAATGAACTGTTTAATTTTTGAATTGCTGTTCGTGCAATGTTTACTACATGCAAATGGCAAGGGTGTTAATACTGTAATGTAATAAAAAATTATTTTATAATATACAGGCGATGCACATATGATTAGTTACGAGGTACAAGTAAAAATAATATTTCCAAAATTTGCAAATTGCCCTTTATATCTACATTAAATATTTAAAAGTCTTCATTAAAATCAATTTACATTTGGCCAAAAGTTTAATTTTAAATTCATTTATTTAATCCATTGAAACCGATGCTAAAAATCCCCATCGAGTCAACATGAATAATGAAGGCTCAGCTGTGTTATTCATCTGGAAAGATCGATCCGCTCAATCATTGGGTTATATCTTGATAAATATTGTGTTAAATCCTTTGTACATGTAAAGATACAATCGTTCAGCTGAAACACTAGTCTCAGTCTCCGTGTAATATGAAATAATTCGCCAAAAGATTTCCATTATTTATCGCTAGTGAAAAGTTGTCATCTCCTGATCATCAACGGGCGCCTTAGCTGTTTCTAACCCGAGACCGCAGTTGGCAACTGATGCAACGCATTTCGTCTGGATTCAGTCTATTATTTATTTCGGTGTTGGAGGATAATCTATAAAGAATTGCTTTAACATTCGAGTATATCGCTTTAGCGCTCATTAATAGGCACGTTATAATTCATGAATGATTAGGGTTGAGTTGGGCGCTAGAGTAGGGAGTTTGCGAACTTTCTAATTTCTACAACACTACATTATTGCTGGGGTTCTGCAACCCTTTTAGGTGTTCTTAAGGAAATGATTCAACGCCAGATGGAGCTACCAGTTAAGTAGTACGATGGTGCAATGAATTAAGCCAATTGACTATACAATGTGTTGTTTAGATGTGTGCTATCTTTTTGCATTCCCAAATCAGCTCATATACGGTGGCCGGGGATGACGACATCTTAATTGATAGCGAAAACAATATACACTGATGGAAGCTGAATATATTACCGAAAGGTACGGGTCAACTACATATAGGGAAGAATGGAAACACTGTGTAAAGGAGAAGGATCCATATTTCATAGTGTGTGTGTGTGTGTGTGTGTGTATGTGTGTGTAATGATTGATGTTTTACGGCTACTTTTGTGCACGCGGTAGGCTAAATGGGCCGAACGACTTCCAAAGGCGATGAAGCGAAGTCAAAGATGAAACACCCTACAGCTATGCCCACGCCGAGATTCGAACGCAGGTGGTAGTGATCTGTGGTCCAACGCGCTAGCAGTGAGACGGCGGAGGCGCCCCTCTGTGTGTGTGTGTATATGTGTGTATGTGTGTGTGTGCGTGATACTAGATATTAAGCCGATTCTTTCCCAAAATATGGCGTATAAAGGTGGGAGCCGACAAACCGTGTAACACGACCAATATGAGGCGATCTATTTTATAAAGCCTAAGATAGTTAGACAACACAATATCGAGTTATCAGAATGTCTATGAGACCAGAGATTACTTTCATCTTCTCAATTTTCATGGTTTTCAATCCGATTATCCTATCAGTGAATTACGATTCTGGATATCACTGGATAGCTGTATGTGTATGCGGGTAGGTTGAGTGATATATATATATATATATATATATATATATATATATAAGTATGTATGTGATTGAGTGAGTCAGAAATTGAGTAAATGAGTTGGTGGGTGGTTGCGTCGGTGAGTGGGTTTGGTGGGTGAGTGAGTGTTAGAGACAGACATGCACACAGTCAGACAGACTGACTGAAATAAAATGTAAAAATTTAGCTGTCTAAGTAAACATTAGTTCATTGTCTGCTTTTTGCTAAGGTCACGTTCGTTTGACGTAATAGATTTAGGAACATTTTTTTATATGTACTGATATATACCGTGAGTGTCCACTCGCGGGTTCGCAATCACCCATACATATGAACTTATAGCACAGTATCCGTGTCTCGGCATGAAAAATCGCCTCTCTTGTTTCAGAACCCTGATGAATCGTCCAGAATTTGAATTCATCATTCGAATTCTCCGTCGCAGTCCATTATTCCACACTGCTAAAACAAACGTACACCAGCACGCGTATGTGTACGTGCGTGCGTGGGTGCGTGCATGCGTGTGTGTATGTCGACTTATCTATCCCATTTTAAATAGTGTGTAAGACTAGATAGATGAAAGAACATTATTTTTTATAACCGAACTCTGAAATATCACTGTTTCTATATATATATATATATATATATATATATATATATATATAGAGAGAGAGAGAGAGAGAGAGAGCTATTTTCACATTTATTCTTCAAACATTTAATCCTTCCTGACAGCCTAAGCGTTATCGAATACATTGACGCCATTACGCCTGACAGTCGCGTTCAATGTCGCAGCTGGTCTATGTCAACAGGCGCTCGAGCCGCCTGTCAGCACGGAGCTAACGAGCACCCGACGGCCAGTTGTCAACACTGTTAAGCCACCCACACACGCACGCATGCACGCCGGCATGAAACATCCGCAAACAGAACGACGGGTAAAAAAGATGCCATCGGAAAGCGAATAAAATCGACCACCACTACGAGTCCCGTTACGGGCCTCGGTGAATGTCGTTTTCTGGTCCGGCCTCTGTTTACTTTGCTCAATATACGGCTCTCCGTTGTTTTGTTTTGTTGTTCAGGGAGAATCCCTAGGCTGTCGCTTATTCCGCACAGCCTCTATGTTGGAGTGGTTGAGAAACACCTCCCCCACCACTCACAGGGGAGCAGTACGGAAAGATGGAGCCGAAATACCCTTTTTAACGTCCCCCTTTATTTTAAATAATTCAGTGGAGACGGCAGCACCACTTAACGTGGTCAGCCACCCATGATGTTGTGAGCCGAGAAATTAATCCTTGGAAAAGTTTCAACCTCTTGCGGGGTTCGAACCTGCGACCGTTGGCACCAAGTGCCAGCTGCTTAACCGCTAGGCCACTGGAGCTCACTGACTCACCGTTGGTGTATACCTCCTGTATATAGGCTAGAGGAATGTTTACTCTCGGCGAGAAATTGGTCGGAAATCGGTATGTGGCTCGAACGAAGATTGGGAAATTATTTTCCCGTCCGGAATCGGTGACTTGCTCTGTCCGCGATATAAAAGTAGGGTGTGGCTGTAACCGCTCTGAAATTATGGTTATTAATAATAATAATGATAATAATAATAATAATAAGACCAACTGCTCTCAGGGGAGCCTCCGTGGTCTAGCGATAGCGTGCTGGACTACAGATCACTACTATCCGTGTTCGAATCCCGGCGTGGGCATATCTGAAGGTTGTTTCGTCTTTCACTTCGTCTCATCACCTTTGGAAGTCGCTCGGCCCATTTAGCCTACCTCGTGTGCACAAAAGTGGCCGTAAAACATCAATCATCATCATCATCACCAACTGCTCTCAGACTGTTCATGCTGGAAACATTGAGAAATAAGTAATGCCTGGAGAATATAATACATTTTCAAAACGAATACATACGTCGTGTAAAATTGAAGAGAAAAACCAGGGAAGAATATCGTTTGATGAAGTGAGTTTTTCGGAATTTTGCAAACTAATTCCCGACTCCGGCATGGTTTAATTTCCTCTGACGACTAGTTTCAGGGAGTTCAGTCGAGCGGATACTCGAGAAAACCTCATCTCCCCGTATACTGGTGTGTGAGCGGGAAGATCTTTCCCTCTCGTTTTGGTACGATTACTAATCCAGATTGTTGTTGTTGTACATCACAGCAGTTTAACAGCAAGGAAGAGGGTCTTGTACGATGGTTAGTGCCTGTCACATTCGGCTGATTGGTGAAACGGTTCGGCACTCTCCAGAGATATTTACAGGCATTATTTACAGCCGGTGTTACACAGTTCGGTTTTAACTATAGACGATTTGACACAATTTCCGCACAATTTACAAGCGGTTTGTTGGAGACACTGGGATGACTTAAGGCAACTTGATGCGGTTCTGTAATCGATTGGCTTCGTGAAATGTGATATTAAGAAGTAACTGAGGGTGTCTCTTCCGATTGTCTAGTGGTTAGAACGTTGCACTCCAAACGTCGAGGTTGTGGGTTTGAATCCGATGAACATCTATGTTTGTGAGCTGTCTCCCTAGGAAGTCGCCCGTCGGCCGTTTGTTCATGTGTGACCAGCGCCGCACTCACTCACTCACTCACTCACTCGCTCCTCGCTCACTCACTCACTCACTCACTCACTCACTCACTCACTCACTCATCCACTCACTCACTCACTCATCCACTCACTCACTCACTCACTCACTCACTCACTCACTCACTCACTCACTCACTCACTCACTCACTCACTCACTCACTCACTCACTCACTCACTCACTCACTCACTCACTCACTCACTCACTCAGTTGTTACAGGCTATCCCATTGATTCCACGTTGATGAGTACAAAGAATAAGATAAGCCAATGGTTGACCAGGTGACATTTTCAGTTTCGGGCCTCCTTGATCTAACCTAACTGGTGCATTGGATCATGATCACAGATCAATACCACCTGAGTTAGAATCTTGGCGTGGACGTAGCTGAAGGGTGCTTCATCTGTAACTTAGCTTCATTATCTTTGGAGGTCGCTCGGCCCATTTAGCCTACTGTGTGCACAAAAGTGGCAATAAAACATCAATCGTCATAACGCAATCAATACTTACACGTCTGGTTAAGGAGTGTCCGGGTGGTTTGATATGCCAGTAATAAGGGTAATTAATCTAATTTCCAAAGTTCATCGAAAGTTGTCCTTGTATAACCATGGATATAAAAAGGAAATAGTTTGAAAGGCAATCTTTTAAAGAATTACCAAAATGACCTTTTTATAAAAATTAAGAAAACGTCGATTGCTAAGCCATTATTACTGATCTTTATGGACTTTTCTGTAGCATTTGACACAATTGAACAATATTGAATTGTCTCCAGATAGGAATATATCGTTGGTTTTTAAGGCTAAGTACTCATCCTAACACAGGCGCTTTAATAAATTTATATTGTTATTGGTACTTCAGGCCGAGCGACGTCTTCCCAGGGAAACCTATCCCACACACACAGGTATGAGCTGGATTCGAACCCGGAACCTGGAAGTTTGCAGCCCAGTATTCTAACTAATATGCTGCCAGAAAACAAATCGCCGATTTCGAAGACTTCATCTAACCGTACCCAATTTTACTACCCAGAGACCCAACATTCTAAACAGGTGGCGTGGGTGAGAACAGAATTTGGTCATTTTCCAAATTTCAGTTTGTTCAAGGCGACGCTCGTCTTAAACCCGAGGTTTCACTTGAAAGTTTGAAGCTTTTGTACGTTTAGCATCCAGCACCGATTTTCTAAGGACTTTAAACTCACAACCAAACAATCTAAGCATCACCGAATCATCTTCGTATCATTCTCAGACCGATGTCTCAGAACGATGCACAGTTTTAAAGCCATTCTCAACTCACCGCGTGGTTTAAATTGCAATTTTTTAGCCTTTGAGTGAGCTATTTCTATCGTTCAGCTTTAGGCGAGGCATCTGCTAAGATTTACCTCGAAACACACGAAAGGCCAAAGGTCACGGGGTTATATCAAACATTTCACTTCATATTTTTTTAATTTCCTTTCTTAGCCGCCCAAGGCATCCTGATATTAATAACAAGATGCACTTTTCAGATGACAGTACTGAAGAGCAAAACAAAGGTCTCCCTTACTTAGTTCCTATGCTTATGCTCGTGACCTTGCCCTAAGTCATTTGCGCGAAAATTATTTCTACCGATTTTAGTCAGCGGTCATAGGTCATCCTGTCTGTTATTGGGAGACAGAAAGTCTCCCAATCTTCATGGGAACCTAGACCTGTGTTCTGGATGGTGCCTACTTCCAGAGGTGGATCCACTGGTTTTTGGTCTAGGCGGAGCCACCGAATATGTTGTATGACCTATGGCTGGATGAAGTGTTGTTGTTGTTTTACGTCTATGCTGTTATCAATGTAGGCTTTAGGCTTAATCAGTCTGGTGACTCCAAAAGGTAATGGAGCAGGTTGAAAGATGAAACATCACTTGGATACAACGAGGTCGGAATTTGAACTTTGACGCTAGAGGTTTATTGGCAAACACGGTACCCATTACGCCATGAGATATTATCTATCGCTGGTTGAACTTCGAACTCGAACTGACCTACATATGTGGTCCAGGTCGTCCAGGTATTTTATGTCTAAGTAAGCTCGAGGCGCCTATAAAAAACCTCCCTCGCGGAGAGAGAGAGAGAGAGAGAGATAAAGAAACACATGTACGCACGCACGCATGCAAACGCGGACACATAAATATGCTTACATTCATCCTTATTAGATGATCTATCCTGTGAGCTTGTGCCAGTTCAGTTGGTAATGTTTGTGCTCCAGACCATTAGGTCCTGGGATGGAATGTTATTGTTGGCTCCGATTGGTGAGATGTTTCGACCATAAATAGACGGTTTCGGCGTGATTGCTCTATTTGCACATTGTTTCTACATCCGAAGTGAGACCACTGCCAAGGCAAAAATAGTTCTCACTCACTCACCACCACTCACTCACTCACTCACTCACTCACTCACTCACTCACTCACTCACTCACTCACTCACTCACTCACTCACTCACTCACTCACTCACTCACTCACTCACTTCAAAAATAAGCCACCACGGGTCAGTAATTCTTCTGGCGTTAGCAAATAACACCAGTCGATGTTGTACTTAGTAACGAAACACGCATGCGCATTGCACTTGGTTTCCTTTTACCATTGACTGTTCTATATCCGGGTAACAATGATCCACGTGAGAACACATCTGAACTGGATCCAATATGTTGATGGTTCTCGAATAAGCGGATAGCTTAACTGCGAATCGCAAGGTCGAATCTTTTGATCGTTAATGCACATGCACGCACATACACGCACACACGCACACACAGAGATACGCAGTTCCCACGACTACTTTGGAGGTGATTTGCTTTTGGGAGTTTTATTGCACAACGACTTTGGGAATTATTAGGTTCAGTCCCTTGATGAATCGTACAGATGTTGAATACATAATTCGTGATTCTCTGAACCAGTGCCCCTTACCTACTGCTAAAACACATTCGTGGTATAGTATGTCATAGTGTGATGTTGCATGGTTGTATCATGATGATATGTGATAGTTTGTTGTAGTATGATTATATCATGATAATATGTGATAGTATGTTGTAGTGTGTTGTAGTATGATTATATCATGATAATATGTAATAGTACAGCGTCACTTGATGTACTGTTGTTGTTTTTGTTGTAGTTGTTGTTATTGTTGCTGCTAGTTAGCAACACATTGGGACTCAGATAAAGTAGCTAGATCCCGGATGAATCATCAGAATATTATTTGTTTGATTCTCTGTGCCGGTGTTTTTTACCTACTGCTAAAGCACACAATTATTTCTCGACACTACAACATTCAGTCTAATTTAAAAGACCTCGGACACTAGAATTTTCAATATTATTTTCATTCCCTTCTAATTTTAGCGTCTTGTTAAACAATGTCCGCGATTATTTTTCTTACCGGAGACCCCAGTGCGTCGCAGCACTTGTACGAAGTAGGTGACCCCGGTGCACGAAAACGGATCGATCGATAAAACTCGTGACATCACAACAGCCAAACGTAACCAAGTGGTAACCGTCGTCATTGCTCGTTTTGTTGATGAATTGATTTTGTTTACAGTGTGTGTTCTATCAGTGTTAACATGAAGTTTGGTGTGTTACGACCGCTATATTTAGCTATATAGGAGTTTATAGCATCGTAGTAAAATATGGTTTGGTGCTGTGTTGTGTTGTGTACGAATGTGGCAACAGGATTGGAAAGTGACCTTTCGCGTTCACGACTTTCTCCCATCATCTTCAAAAAAGCCGAGGATTGATTGGACGCGTTTTTTCCAACGATCACGGAGACAAATGGCGCCCCACCCACACATCATACATATGTAGTGGACATTCTATTGGTGACAACTGTGTCGAAACAAAATATGATATGGGCCTGGCGAAGAAATTGATTTTGAAGGAAGACACCGTCCCTACCCTATACCCGGCAAATGTCAACATGACACGGCCACCTCCTGTAACAAGTGGCTACAGTATCTGCTCCAATGGGACCAGTTATTCGGAAAATGAGGCACGCTTATTCAGAGACACATTGATCGAAATAACGGAGCCATACATTGGCATGAAAACAATTCGGTTGTGACTGCCGGACGAATTCGCAAGATGGCAGCAGCGCATACTCTCGCGCAGGCGCGAGGCATGACCAAATACGAGCATTATTTCGCTGGAACTATTTTTTAGAGACACAAGCCAGCTAGTACTTCTACAAATATACGAATAGGGACCCAATGCAAATGTTGTGAGTCGATAATTTTAATATATCCTAGAATATTTGTTTTACAAAGATGGTAACTGGATTTGAACTCTGAATATGGACTGAAGTGCACTGCGCTCTACCATATAGACTACTGGATGTATATATGTACTTAGTACGTATATCGAATACTACTACTACTACTATTATAATAATAAATACATTATTTATTCATAATACTATATCATATTATCCGCACTATTAAATTACATTTAGCCAGTTATGTTTTTTATTATTTACACAGCTCCCCCCCCCCCATTAAATTGCTTGTAAACTGGATGGCCATAGCCAACAATAAATAAGACAACAATAAAAATTAA
Source organism: Paralvinella palmiformis (assembly GCA_025642065.1). NCBI lineage: Eukaryota > Metazoa > Annelida > Polychaeta > Terebellida > Alvinellidae > Paralvinella > Paralvinella palmiformis. The sequence continues at coordinate 53,800 of JAODUP010000761.1, read as the reverse complement.
TAAATATTTCATCTTAAAAAGTATGTTTGCACTTCAGGTTAACACCATTTCTGGTTAAGGCTGCCATATCTAACGGCAAATGGTAACCTTAACGGTAGAATTCTACAACAGTAAAACCCGTTTTAATACACCACCATTGTGTCGGCAGCATATCTAGGTCACAATCGCGCGATATTTTAGAGCAGACCCACGTATTCATAACGGCCATTAAAAATCACATCGAAGGCGGTTTTTAAAACAGATACCTTCCTAGAAGGAGCGGTCACTGAGACGGGTGTCACTGTATTAATAAAACTCGACATATAAAGTGTATATTTTCCGCGTAGTAAAAGCGACTCTTTGTCAGATGTAATAAGTCTTATTATTCATGTATATTTCTGATGGGAGGGGTTAGTGTGTTATAAGTTTCTGATAGATAGACGAACTACTTTGTTAACAAGTCATCCATCACGATGTAACCTTCCGCCGGCTATTTAGCTGTTGTAACAACGAATTACGGATTTTGTGAGGAAAGTTAATCTGTGAACAACGTGTCTATTTATTTATATAATTATCTACCCCCCTCCGTGTATGTGTGTATATGTGTGTTTTTTACCAGAGTCTTAACCAGTGTTACCATTAGTTTCTAATGATAATCGTATACACAAAAATTTCTTATTGAGATAAATCCTTTCTATGCGCGGTTTAAGTCCCTTCCCATGTTAATAGTAAAAGATGTGAGCGTACTCGCACACACCTTAAATCTAACAATTGTAGGGAGAAAAAATGTCGGATTGGATATTATGTATACATATTATATCTCGGCATATTATAATGATTAGGAGAATGAATATGACGACGACGACAATAATGATGATGATGATGATGATGATAGTGAAGATGCTGATGATCATCACCATGCTGGTAATAGTGGTGGTGGTGGTAGTGATGGTGTTGGTGATGATGATTATGGTTATGATGATTATAATGATGATGAAGATGATGATGTTGATGGTGGTGATGATGGCGATGGTGTCGATGCTGCTGCTGATGATGATGATGAGAATGATAATGATAAAAACGAAACAAAAACGACAGGCCGAATTGCACTTACTTATTTAACATTTATTGTTGGAAATCAGACGACGATGTCTGGTGGGATGGGGGGGGGGGCACCTGATGCACAAACCTTTAAACACATCCTTGTTTACAGCTAAGTAAACAAAAGGTGCTGACACAGGTGCTTCTCCGCGACGAAGATAGCAAACATTCAAACGGTTCGTAAACAAAGATGCCACCTCAAGCGACTCATTTTAATCAATTACAATCATCCACCATTAATACGACAAACAGAGCTCAATAGCTCAACTTTACACAGCGACACATATAACAGCCACAAATACCTGTCTTTACGGCCAGGTATACGGTCACAAATTTGCTCACTAGCAGACAGCTAAAATGTAAACATTTCAGAAATCTGCAACCCGACAAAGCAATCACCACCTGCGTAATGCTCACGCGCGCACGCGCGCACGCATCGACATGTTTTTATCGAATGAATCATTGGAAGATCAGAACTATATTATATTTATTTTATTAAATTTGTTTACATTTTTTTACATTTAATAGTTTAATTTCGTTCTAACTGAATTCGTCAGAATTCAGTAACATCACACTTTGTGTAACAGTCCACTGATGAAACGTCCACAGATTTCTTTCACGATTCTTGTTTCTGTATGCATGTGGTCTCTCTTTCTCTCTCTCTTTATCTACCTGTGTGTGTGTGCACACCACACACACACACACACACACACACACACACACACACACACACACACACACACACACACACACACACACACACACACACACACACACACACACACACACACACACACACACGCTGTATTTGACAACCATTAATTTTGAACTAGAGATAATCCCTGGCGAAGATGATACTGTCACTTGATAGTCGAGATGGTTATGACGAGTACATCAAAGCGGCGCCTCTTAAACGGTGGTCACTATTTATGATTAACGAACATCTTCCCACCTGGCCGCGGCTTTGATGTGGGTCAGGTTAAAGGTCAGACAGTGTATTCTTCCTTCTTCACTTGAAATTAAGACTCGTCTTCTGGATATCTCCAGGAAATTAACACGCACACACATACACACGCGCCGCGCGCTCGCAGAAGCCTTTTAATGGTTCTCAGTATTAAGAACCGCTTTAAACCTATATTATTATTACGAGAATCCGTATATGATAACCGTCCTCTGGTTGTTGTAAAATGTAGACAAATTTTCCGATTGTTGTAGCAGTTCTCTTCTAGTGGCGCCATCTGTCGTCTGACTACCTGTTTCAATTAGGGCCAAGTTCACGCACGTACGCACGCACACACATACGTACGCACGCACGCATGCGGTCGTCGCACACGCACACGTGCAAAAATAAAGCTAGAAAAAACAACAACCAATCGGAATTTCGTGCATGTGCGCGCGTATCCGCGCGCCTGCATGTCAACACTTCGCAGGAATGACATTAGCGAGGCTAGACCTGGCTCGTTATTGGGCGTCCGGTATTTGGTGTCGGTCTGTATCGGTCCGACAGGTGGCGCTAACGAGACGATATATCTGCCAGTTCGGAGACGAGCCTCGGTATTTCTCGGGACAGAGACACCGGAACACGGTCCCCCCCCCTTTCCGACGATACAGCACGGGTCACGTGTCAATCACCCGGGACAGGTGCACGTGACATGGTGTCACGTGCTGTCGAACTCAGCTAGCCGGGGTGATCGTCAGCCCAGACCATCGATCGTCGGTAATGAATGATGCGAGCTGTGGCGCGCGACACGACGAAGGTCAAGCGGAGGTCAAAGCTCCGGTGCGTCAAATGATGGAAAGACCTACCACGTCCGCTGTACGTCGGTCGTGATAGCCCAGCCGTTATGGTGATGGGTCGGAAAACGGGAGGTTCTCGGTTCGAACTCAGCAACCGGCTGGCGGTCTTTCCTGTCCCAAAATGGTTCACTTGGACCCGTAAGTGGCTACGGGTACGAAGTGATACACTATTAACCAGTAAATTATCTTAGAACATTGCTGCGGGATAGGGACTATTACAGTAAAACCTTCCTAAGCCGACCACTTGTCTATTACAACCTTGTCGGTTCTGTTTATTTTAATGATAAATTTAAAAAAAAACATAGCGCGAATTTGTGTTACCAAATCACGGGCTCGGTTGTGTGTGCGTGCGCGCGTCAGCTCGCTCTTGCGTTTAATAAAGGATGTGGTTAGGCGAATTACAGAGGTTCCACTGTAGTTTGGAATATGTTTCCCCTTGCTTTGGATATGTAGGGGATGGACTACTGAATAGAACCTTCCCAGCTGAACTTTTATTATAACTCAACATCTTTTATAACAAGACTAGGTATGACAGACCTAAATTACCAATACGGACATTACCCATAAAGCAGTATTTTGGTGGTCAATAACCTCTTCAGATGTTTAAAAAAAAAAAACATGATTATCACAATTAATCAGTCTATTACCTTATATCGTTCGAATTACGCATCGTGCTTTTTTCGGTAGAAACGTCGAGATGGGTTCTCGTTTAAGCGAACCATTTGGAGCTAAATGCCAGCTTGCCGATTAAATATGCGACTGCGTATCCGCGCATGCTCAGTGCTGGCGGCACACAGAGAGTGATGACGTTCCACAACGCAACCGAGCAAAATTATTTATTAAAAAAACCGACCTACACGTGTTGATGACGTGTGTTGATAATCCTACCAGGCGGAAATAGCCGACTGAGAAGGGATATTCATGGATAAGGATGTCGTTTTATGAATCTTCGTATTTCTGGCAACGAAGGGCTCTGAATATCCATTAATTGTAATGTGATTAGCGTCTAACGATAGCAGAGTTCCGATAGATTGTAAATATTAAAAGGCTTGAATGAATCTTATCTAGAGTTTTAACGAGAAACTTCGTCTTGTTTATTAGCTTTTAATGAGGGACATAGTCCCGGGTACGGTTTCCACGCACAGATTTGTATATTTCAGACGTCGAAGGAAATATTTAAAGAATCACTCGCGCCACGTAACAGCACGCAATTAGCATTATTAACACCAACAGACGGTCTTGGATGTGTCACTGGATGCTGGGACCTACATACGTAAACACCACCTGGTACACGAGAACAACAATCCTAGCTTCGATCCTCCCCCCCCCCAACACTCCCACTGAGTTGATCTCGTCGTCCCTGGATGATCTCTCAGCCTCTTCGACGAATTCAGGATCTCGACCAGTACCCGTTAAAGACAGCTAGCTGGCTATCCAAGTGACATCAATACTGACACTGGGCCAAAACTAGACCAGACACCATTTCCAGGCAGGCTCACGGTTGGAGTTCGACGCACACGCACACACACACACACACAGTTTCCGGAGAGGTTAGGTCTCCGGATCACCGTTATCAGGAGTGTTGTTGTAAACCGGGACACTCGGCACACGACTGGCGTCAGTTGGGTATGGTTTGCCGTTCCGGTCATAATTCCGTATATCAGTACATAATTCCGTATATGAGATCAAACGCGCATGTTAATCGATGTTTTTAATACAATTGCAGACACTTATCCAATGACATCCCAACAATGTCATAAACTCTAGTCTTCAGTTAACGATGTTATCATGAACGAAGAAGAACTTACTTGAAGAACTTGAAAGTTATTTGATTACGATGAGAGGAATTTTTGTTACAAGGAACGTTAGTCGTCAACCGAGTAACGCGTGCTTAACTAATGAAGTAAGATAGGCGTGATAGGATTAATTAAAACGGCGTGTGTCGAAATAATTCACCGCACGCCTACAGAACGCGTGTTTCGATTGGTCGATGTAGTTACGCCTATTTAAACATTCGGACACGCGTGGATTATGATCCGAAAGGCCAACCATAGTCGACTGGCTCCCTGGAGTGCTGTACGTTCTTACAGAGAGGGGGCAGTCGCTAATGATAGGCAGAAGGAAAGTATGAATGGAGCGGAGTACAGACGAATTGCGGCACGTGATGGGAGATGACGGCTCTGTCGGGTGTAAGTAGGTCAGTTCGGAACCAGTAGTGGCTGAAACTCGCTGATTTCCGCCTACAAATGGCCAGCAGACTCGCCGATAGAAAACCATCGATTCATCATCTAGGGAATTCAAGTCTGAAATGTTTTATGAAGCAGAGAGCGTCATTTTTTACCTCTTCTGTTTGCGTGCTGTTGTTTATATATATATATATATATATATATATATATATATACGAGGCTAGTGACCGCCTCGCTGTATGTATACCGACTGAGACACAGTCGTGCGTAGGGCCTACGCGCATGCGTATATATTTGCTTATTATATAAAGGTAATTCATAAAGGATCCATAGCACACCCCCCGTCTCGATGTCTCTCCTCTCTCTCTCCATCTTTCAAGAATCTGTTAATTGATTTCGATTTTTTAATTTCTTCCATCAATGACGTAGGTTTAAATGTAATTTCGGAATGCCTTGAGTGATGATTGATGGTTAACATGGGCGGGCGGGATGGGGGTTATCGTCTGGACGAAGCGTAATCATACGCCTTTCTCCTACAGACCCATATTCTACGTCCCTCTTCTCCGAGGAGGGAAAGACATCGGAAACGGCCCCAATAAACTTTCTTGTCAATCAAGCTGTGCGCCCGTGACGTTCGGCCAATCGCCTTAGCCACCCTAATATATGGGCGTGGTTTGCGAATACTTAAGACTGGCGCATAAATACCGACGCGACATCAGAGCCAGCTGTTGGTTGGAATGTGTCTTCTCGGTTAGCCAAGGACGACTCGGGGAAAACAAGGCGTTGATTGAACAACAACGAATACGGGAAGAACAGAGCGAATAAACAGAGCAAGCCAATTTTCTATTTGATACCAACAACGGCCAGCTTTTCCGCCCATACACACACACACACACACACACAGAGAGAGAGAGAGAGGTACTTCGTCGTTTACACATCAAGTCTCTTCGAATTTCCTCGGGCACTCCTCCAAGATTGAAGTACCCGTTCACGTCCGGGCGACGTCTTTATCGGAAGCCATTACGCTCCAATGGTCACCATTGACCGCATTTTAGACACAGCCCGATGCAGCCAGCGCGGCGGGCATACGGCGTCCTAAGAACCTGAAATGGATCTCCGGATCAATCCCTCGACATCGAACTGCCAAACCGAGTCGATCTCGTCTGGTCGGTGGTGACTTCGAACGGGCCAGAAAGAGAGCCTAGCCTACACAACGAACACCGGGAGTTACTTAGTGTCGCCGCGTGTCTTAGGGTCGACGGTTTGCCGCATGTCGTTGCCGCGGGAGATTTAATAGCGAACGTTCGACATAGAGATGCTGGATGCGGCCTAGCGGGTAGAAAGAGAGAGAGGTGGAACTGTTGGGGTGACGTACTGACCGTCGGGTGTTAGTTCTTCCGGAAGGATAGTGTACGGTGTAAGTCCCGAGATCTGGTTGTTGGCTCAGAAGATCTGACGGGATGGCAGTGATTTAGAGGTAAGTCGATGATTCCGTTTGCACTTTGGTGTCAATCAGTCTGTGCACTCTCCAACGCACCCCCTATATATATATATATATATATATATATATATTTATCTAACCTCCAGTAAATGGGGTGAGGAATTGCACGTACACACACATGGAATATAAAACTTTTAAAAGTTAGTGGGAGTCGTAGCGTAATCTTGGGGGGCATAGAGTGGAAGGTGGTAGAATAAATAAAATGTTCTAATATTTATAATAACCCCAAATACTTTCTGAAGTTTTTGTCAACTTCTCACGTTGAGTTGGAACGTTTCTGCATGCCACTCCCAGTAGGCAGTGTACCACCAGATACAATACCCCCCCCCCCCTAACATGTGTGTATATAATGAAACTCGTACGCGAGATCCTTTAAGAGGCCAACACCAGGTGGCTGTACCCCAAACTTCAACAAGACAAGAGATCCTTTAGTTCAACGACACCACGAGAACTAGTCCCAATAGTTTACTAGTTATGTTACATTATATAGAATAAATCCTGCTTTAAGAAATCACCGTTTTAAGGTCAAAGTGCTACGTACAATTCGAAGTTATAGTCTCTCAAGACAGTATACACTGAGCGTGCAAAGTGTGTATATATGTGTGTGTGTGTGTTGGGGGAGGGTTATTTATTTTTAAACACCACACACACACACACACACACATAGGTTTGGTCACAAGTGCATGATTTATGCGTTCATCGGCTTAGGCTTACGTGCACCAATAAAACCTTTTATTTTCTACATAGACCAGTGTTTTTAGCGACGTTGGGTGTTTTTGTATGTGTGCGCGTGTTTTGCCGTTTCGGGCTCAAAGTCTATTCGCCATAGTTGTTGCCAAAACCCAGGTGTCAACGCGAGCGAGTTAAAGTAATAAATCGCCGCGCGCATGCATGTGCATGTCATTAAAGCCGTTCCTTGGCAAGTTGCCAGCGAGTTTTGTTCCTATTAAAGTTCGTAACCAATTACCGCTTTTCATCCGAAACTTGAGATATTTCGGTGATTTGTTGGGTTGAATTTAATGGCAGAATGTGTGCCCGTCGAGTTGGGGTTTCCAGTGGTAGAAGTCGGTTTAGATTTGTTTAAGATCTTGTTGTCTTAAGCCCCCCCCCCCATAAAAACAGTACGAAAGGTCCCTTTTCTGTCCACACGTACTTAAGCCCTCACGAAGTTTGTGACCGATAGTGGAAAAAAGTATCGTACTTTCTGGTGGTTTTTAATCCGTGTTTTCTTACCGTTTTAGACCCACAGAATCAGGGCCGAGTGGTCTAGTAACGTGCCAGCATCTGGACACCAGACGCACACATTCACCAGTAAAGAACATCTTGTCAGCTGCAAATACACTTTACGTCACTCGTGTTTAGGAGATGCACTGGGCACGACACTGGATTTAGTATTTTGCAGTAACACTAACAAAGCTAATTATCATTAACACGTCAATGGTACCAATTTTTATTTAAAATAAATCTCGTTTACTATCAACAACAAATTTTATTTGGGTATTTCCTAACTTATAAGGGTGGAGCGACTTTTTTACCGAAGTGATAATACATCTTGTAACCCAATTTGAGCCTCGAAGCGGATGGACATCTCTTCGTTTTGGAACTCTCTCTCGCTCTCTCTCTGTCTGTCTGTCTCTCTCTCTCTCTCTGTGTGTGTGCGTGTGCGCGCGTGTTTATTTGTTATTCCGCGGTGTTTATATGTTTAATCACTCAGTACAAGTGGAAATCCCATTGACTAACTTTAGTTGTCCAGGTTAGCACCGTAAGACAACTAACACAGCCTTCCCACATGTAGAGGGCGAGACTAGGTTTTTTAAGGTGGTGTGTGTGTGTGTGTGCGCGAGCAACGAGTCCAGGTTAGGACTGCTGCATCCCGAAACTAGTATTTTTCTTTATTCGCCTCAGGCTCAGCAACATCCAATTGGCCTTTATAGAGCTGAGTCAGAGAGGCGGGGAGATGGATGTCTCGGCAACGGCGAGTTGTTTTCAGGTAATTGAGAAGTCGGATTGCTAATTAATGCGAATCAGACACCCTTTGCAATCGGTCTAAAAGGGGCGTGGTGTGTTTTGTCTTGTTGTTAAATGCTCACCCACGGCCCGGAGTCATCTGTTATCGTCTGCCTCATCTCATATTGGTTAATATCCAGCAGAGATAGTACACGGCGGCAGTTATCTATCTGTGTTATCTTATTGATGGGCTGATGTATCCCAGATTACTTTATTAAAGCCATTCTGCCATTCAGCTGATATTTGTAACCTTTCCAATTAAGGTGCGCCAGTCCTTTGTAAAGGTCACTGTAATTTCTCAAGCTATTTAGCATATATGCTAATTGATATAAGTGTTAGTATAGGTATTGCTCTGTTCGTGCGTGTGGGTGCATGTATTTGTGTGTATGTGTGCGCGCTCATTCACTTGTGTGTGTGTGTGTGTGTGTGTGTGTGTGCGCGCGCGTGTGTGTAAGTACTAAAACCAGTACATCTATAAACATAATAGATCCCCATATATGTTGTTATCTGGGTGACTTATCAGTCAGTAGAACTCCAACAGCGTTTTGCATATATATATAGCTTAACTCAGTAATACTTCCCACGTTCTCTCTCTCTCTCTCTCTCTCTCTCTCTCTCTCTCTCTCTCTATATATATATATATATATATATATATATATATGAATCTGTTTAATTGTACTCATTTTCTGCTATATGAGTGGTTATGAATGTGATTTGAACAAGATCAAATGGGATAAGCATGTTTTTTGTTTTTTTTAAAGTTTATATTATATTTCATAACCTGGCAAATGGTGAAAGGTATCTGGTAATTTTCCTCCAGCTGAAATAACTTTGGGCTGAAAACAGTTTACTAGAATTACTGATTGTTTTTTGTTTCTTATACAGAGTGACTGTCTTGATTTCATGCCACTTTAGAAATGCTTGTCAGAAAGTGTTAGCCAGAAATGCTGACATAAATGGACACAGCCATATACCACGGGAGAAATCTCTCTCTCTCTCTCTCTCTCTCTCTCTCTCTGTGTGTGTGAAATGTTTATATCAATCCAAAATTAGACAAGCTCTAGTTTTAGTGATTCCATTTCAGACTTGTGAGGGATAATAAATTTGTCTTCTTTTTCAGGAGAGTGAAAGGGAAGATTAAATTCAGTTAAAAAAAACCACGATGGTATCACTAAAACTGTCATGTGTTTTAATAAAACAGAAAATTATTCCTTATCCTTGTCGTAGAACATTGCTATTTATAAATAACCAGGTTGAGACATTGACTCCTCGTAATAAAACAGACCATTTTTCCGCATCCTCGTCATGGAACATTGCTATTTATAAATAACCAGGTTGAGGCATTGACTCTTCTCGCTGAGGGAAGTCGCTGATCATGCCTATATCTATAGCTAGCAGATATTGTATACATGTAAACATCTAGTCACAGATCACGGGTTCATGAGAAATAACAGCCATAATAGCGGATATAATTGCCAGTGGAAATATGTGAAGACAGTCCTCCATTGCGATGTAGCACATGCCATCTGGATCCGTGGTTATTGAAACACTTGATGTACAAGTGGCCACGACTGCGGCACTTATTGCTTGACATTTCTCCGCTGTTAGTGCCTTTCGAGACAGGTTGAAGGGGCATTATAATGTCAGCCCCCTGATGTGATTGCTCTTCGGAGAGAAAAGATGGCACACCGTGCTTGTTTTTATTCCCTCTTCTTTTCGGTTGACCTGGATGATGGCACGCCGAACGCGGTTTTTAATTCCGCGCGCGCGCACACGCCCGGCGCATAGTTCACGACGAGAAGTGACAGCATGGAGGCTGAAAAAAACTATCGCCATCATCGTCACTGACAGTTATAAACACTCGGAGCCGTTTAATTAAAGCGGCGAGATGCTCCACTTAATCCACACACTGATGGAGCCAATTTGACATGTGCATGGCACCATGGCGGTGATTTAGAAGACCATGTTTCTTGCCGATGTTTCTTGTCACGGTGAACACCGATGTCCATTTATGGAGACCATTAGACGTTTGGCCGACAACTAGCGAATGAAACATCCCGATGTCGTTCGGATAAGACGGATGGGGGTAATGTGGGGTTTGGGGTTGAACAAACACGATGTGGGCTCGCTTGACCGTCGCGAGATTTGGTCGGTAAGCGACAACGGATCTGATCGACTCGAAGTAGTTTCCGCATGGTGGCGTGGCAGACTAATTACTCCGGTTTGTCGGTGGCACGTTTTGGAAAGTTGTCCGTGTGTGCTGTTTCCTGGTCAGGGATAGCTGTTTTTTTACGTTTCTCATTAGATTACGGCTTACGAGTTGGAACGAAATCTAACAAGTCATCAATTGTTTCCGCTGTTCGTAAAATCTGTAATCGCTTTCTTCTTGGACGATGCACGAGTTATAATTGGCTTTCATGGTCGCCGATGATCTGCGTGTGGGTTGGGATATGGTGGTGGACATAATGCCCCTTCTGGTCCACCGTACTGTTGTTTGCAATTAATGAACCCGTCCTCTTCAACTGTGCTGCGGAGGTTCGACACATTAATTATTCCGGTGTGTGTGTGTGTGTGTGTGTGTCCAACACTCGGGGTTTATTGACACATCGAAACCCTGACAGGCTGAAGGGGTCAGCTGGGAAAATATCCGGTATTAACCACCGGGAGACGCCGATGATGGTTGCGTAAGTGCACGTCTAAAAGTAGTGGCATTGGCTGCGAAGTTTCTTAATCCACGATGATGCATGGTATCGTGCCACCATTTGGACATCGCGGGGGGGGGGCGATGTTTGAGGATCGTTTTATTTTTCTATCAGAAGAATATTTTCATTATCTTTTTGTTCAGTCAACAAAGGGAAGATGATGGTGTCCGCTGCATGACAATTGATTTGTGTTGAGACTAATCACCATAAGAAATGGTCTTGTTTTTTAATATGGGCAGATCTTGCCATTTCGTTATTTCCTGTCTCGGCAGCGTGGACCACTGTTTGTTGGCCAGTCCACTAGATTGTTAATGGACTAATAATTAAAGACAAATTACCAAATGAAATGTGCTAAATGTGGTATTATGTAAAATAGTAATTACTGTTTGGAGGAGAAGCAGGAAGATAGATAGATAGGTGGAGAGTAGAGATGGAGATAGATAGATAGATAGATAGATAGAGAGAGATTTGTGGATAGAGAGAGAGAGAGAGAGAGAGAGATAACAGTTCATTTCTTAAGTCAAGTGTTACAAGTGTTTAATTGTGTAAAGCACTATTTGTTGTGTGATATTATATATATATATATATATATATATATATATATAGAGAGAGAGAGAGAGAGAGGGGGGGAGAAATGTTAGAGAGAGGGGGAGTGGAAGATACAATTTTAGAGAGAGAGAGAGAGTGTGTGTGTGTGTGTGTGTATGAGAGTGTGTCCCTGATACCAAGATCACCTCAGATGTGATGGCTTGCAGTTATATTCCATTAATCCAGAAAATCAACATCGATTGTCCTTTTGTTAGATTGAACCCTGAAAACCGTGAAACAACGCCAGGATAGATATAAACAAATACTGGACAACTTAACAGTATCCTGCTTATATTATTTATTTTGTCACGTGTTATCACAGTTTCTGGTCAGCTTCACCTTGTTGTCAGTCTCCAACCAACAGTGAGCTCCGGTGGCCTAGCGGTTAAGCACCCGGCACTTGGTGCCAACGGTCGCAGGTTCGAACCCCGTAAGAGGTCGAAACTTTTCCAGGGATTAATTTCTCGGCTCACTACATCGTGGGTGGCTGACCACGTTAAATGGCGCTGCCGTCTCCACTGAATTATTTAAAATAAAGGGGGACGTTAAAAACCCCTGAGGACGTAAAACACTCTGGCAGTGACCACCCTCAGGGTATTTCGGCTCCATCTTTCCGTACTGCTCCCCTGTGAGTGGTGGGGGAGGAGATTTCTCAACCACTCCAACATAGAGGCTGTGCTGATTAAGCGACAGCCTGGGGATTCTCCCCGAACAACAAAACCAACCTCCAACCAACGACGGGGAGGTCCCCAGTCAGGTCTGGGTCTAACATTTAAACAGTTGTTTTTAATAAATAAGTAGAAGAGCAGAACGGATCCAGGTAATCCATTGATGACCCACATGGTTAGACTGCCTGTTGTGGACAGATCCTCCCCCCCCCCCGATAAGATGTCATTGTTATGAAGCTGGTGATAAGGAGAAAACTCCCCGACGGAGTATTTATTTTGTTTCCAGCTCAGCCACCCACACACACACACACACACACAGACAGACAGAGTGGCCTGTGTGTGTTGGTGTGTGTGTGTGATGATAGAGTGGCTGGTCAATACAAGCAGGGAATGTGTTGAAGAGCTTAATACAGAATTTAGATAAAATCTATTCAATAATAAAAATTGGTGTTTAATGCACAAGAACATGGAACCTATTTAAAAAGGATATTTATTAAATCTACCTCATCATCATCATCATCATCATCACCATCATCAATTAATTATTTCTTAATTAATTATCTTTGACCTTATTGTTTTCCTATTTGTTCTCGAGTGTATAGCAAGACGATTGAACAATGTCATCGTTATCAGTACTAAAAGTTCCATCCATTATGTAGCGACAACAGCACAAAGCTGTGCCAATATTTGCTCGATGCTGTTTTGTACAGCTCCTCATTGCCGCTAGTCGGCGATATATTTCAACTCGGTAACAAAATATCATCAAACATTTGAATTTAAAATTTCTTTCCGACAAACACACACCACCTTACAAATAATGAACCCTCCCCCCTCCCTCTCTGTCTCTGGTCTCTCGGCGTCGGGTTACAATTTAATGTCTTGTGTTTTGACTCAAACGAAGCAGCGTGTTTTGGTTAGTTATTTAACGAACTGGAGAAGTCAACAGGTGTTCGTTACGGCCCTGGATCAGAGGGCAGTTTTATGCGAATTCGTGCATATAATAACCGAACGCGGGCGTTAATTTCGGGGCTCATTTTAACAGGCCCTTCGAGATGTTATCAACGAACAGTTGTGCGGTTAAGAGCAATTTGTTTATTTTCTTTGCACGCTTTATCACCTGATTTTTCTCCCCTTCATCACGATGATAGCTCCGGGTCCGGGTTCGGTTTTGTTTCACCAAATTTCTGCACCCGAAGAAATTATTATGCAGCCGTGAACACACTGATGCGTGTCGGCATGTGTGTGCGTGTGCGTGCGTGTTTGTTATTTATCTTTTGTATTTTCCAGATATTTACTGCGGTTGTCTGTTTTCGGGACTTTGGTCAAATTGTAATTCTGAGATTGTGGGGGGACACTTGAAGGAAAGCAAGGGACCAAATTAATTTTGCGTTTTGGTGGATACAATCATACGCCAGCGCTCGCTCACAAACACACGCACGCACGCACGCACGCACACACTGGGACTGGTGAGACATTACACAAGTCTCAGCAAGAAAAGTCGCCACTCTGGATTTGGTCCCCTGAAGAAACGTCTAGAGTTCACGGTTCGAGATTATCTGTGGCTGTGCCTGTGCCTTATTATACACATCTAAATTATACACATTCATTAAGAAATCTGAGCTTCACGAGACTCACTAAATATTGGGCCAGGGCATGGGTCCTGGGGTAACTACCCAAAAGACAGGCCTGCAGGTTAATACAAGAACGCACCACCTAGATGTATGCAGTGAGGTACAGTAACAACTGTTAACTGTAACAGCTGTAACTCTACCTAGGACGAGGATAAATAAAATATGTTTTAACTTATATATTCTCTAGATAATTGCCAAGAGTTTGGTTGCCATGGAAAGTTTGGTGACCATATCCCTGTACATCCTCGTGACGGCCGTCCAGATTGGATGCGTGGTGGCTCCCTCCGTACATCGGCGACACCTGGTGGATGACGGTGATGAAGCTCGTCCGGCCAGTAGCATCCTCATCGCTGCGTCCGACACCGGAAGTAGTCGTGGAGGTTCTGTTTACCATGACAACGGCGATGATGTCGAGACTACAATGGAACAGGACTGCGGAATCGAGCTTCAGGCTGAGATGAATGACTGTCTTGAAGGATTCGAGGTACAACTTGTTGTCTTCGAGAATCCTCAGTTGACGGAGGTTCAGCGGTGGGAGGAGTTACGAGAACTGTGCAGGTTAGTAAGGTGATTATGTAGATTGTATGCTTGACTGGGAAATCATTTGTGTTTACGTTGTGATCACGTGTGTTTGTTTGTGTTTGTTTGTTTGTGTTTGTGTGTGTGTGTGTGCGTGCGCGTGCGTGCGCGCGCGCGCGTGTGTAAACTTGGCCTGACATGCTTTGTTTTTATTTGGGTAAAGGCATGGGTAATTGTCTCATCTAGACTTGACACTAGTCCTTAAATGCGATGATCAGATGAAACACCCCACAAAACGTGGGTAACACTGGGATTGGGTAGCCGCGGAACAGTACCAATTGTTCACCTCTCTCTCTCTCTCTCTTTGCTGTGTGTGTGTGTGGGGGGGGGGGGCACGAGCGCGCGCGCGCGTGTGTGTTTAGTAAGAGGGGGCATGGATTAAGCGTGTGCACCTGTGTTCCAACTGGCGTTTTATTTGTTTTACTTTAAGCAAATAAAGCCTAGAACCAAATACGTAAACGACAACTTATCCTTTGTTCCCTCCTATTTATGGGACACCCGTTAACTCGGGCCTGTGTTTTGTTAAGAGATTCACTAAAGTGTTGAAGGTTTGGCATTCTGTTCCGCGGTTTTCGGTGGGAAAGTTGCGCAGATGCGGGCCTCAGCCGAGTCCCTCACTAAGTGGCTGATGGAGAAAACATCCACTAGTCTCAGCAATAATCTATGGAAGAGGAGTACTACAAGTGCGTAAGGGCAGCCGCTGTGTTTCATGCTCTGTACTGGATCCGGAGCAGGCCTGGATCACGCTTGAAGTCAATCACACACACACGCACACACACACGCACACACAGTCTGGACAGCTTAGAGGCTGTCTCGATATTAAGTGTCCCGATACGTCTGGCCGCCAGTGGCCGCCCTGTATCGTAATAAAACGACGTTTTGAACGTTCGTTTCACGTCAGTCTGTCTCCCAGAATGGTATCTCATTCTATCTGTTTGAACAATTGCAGTGAAAGCTTCCGGTTGTTTGTACCATTGATATGTTCGTCGTTCATCCCGTTCAGCATTACGTGGAAGAACAACATATGGATGTTTTCTTCATTACAGCAGCTGGTCGGTGGCATACAGCTGGAACCGATCCAGAACTCGTCCAGTACATGTGTTGTTGTTGTTGTTGTTGTTGTTTAATGTGAAAAAGCTCTCCATTTTCAGTTCTGGATCTCCTTTGGGGAGTAAGAATAATAAACAGAACCCTGACAATGGTATTTAGATGTAAACTAAGATATTGTATTATTGTATTATTGGCCTTGTATAAAGCTGTGATGTTAGTTTATGATACTAGCATTGCATAATCTTCTGCACAACAGCTTATGTAATGTATGCTTATGTGAAAATTTCAGTAATATATTGTTTTAAGCTGAAGAAAAAACCCTGTGAAATATTTGTTGACATTAGAGCCACAGTCTTGTTTAATGTGTATGGACATTTCTGGTAGATAATTAGGAAAATATATATATATATATATATATATATATATATATATATATATATATATTATTTCCATTGAGAAATAATGAAAGTATAAATTCATGTAGGGCCTAAAATTAAATGAGCAAACAGTATTTTGTTGAAGTGTTTAGACATTTCAAATTTTCTGATAAACGAGATTAAATACTACTACTGCTGCTACTACTACTACTACTACTACCTCTACTACTAATAACAATACTAATACTAATAGTATAAAACTTTCTTTGTAAATTTTCATGTGATTTAAGTTATCCATTTCAATGTAATCTCCATTTTTTTGTAGATTGGCATTTATACAAAAGTGTTTTATTTATAAATTATATATCTTTCTGTGCACCTGGCTGATCTCATATATGAAAAGGTTATGAACATTTCTATTTACAGCTGTCAACCTCAGATCGGTTCAAGTTATTTTTTAATTAAGCTAATTACACATTTTCCCTGAAAAGTGTTGTTTATGAATTACATCAGTGAAATTTGTTAAGAAATAACTTATTTACTCCAAGTGCTTATGCCATCATTCGGCTATTTATAGCATTCAGACAAGCTAGAATTAGTGAAAATCTCTTTTAGGGACCCCCCCCCATAAAAGGCATAATTAATAGAAACAGGATTCCCCATTCCACGTATCGATTCCATTAGCTTGTGTGTTAATCAATACTAATGGGGAAGATGAAATTAGGATATTATTGAGTAAGTCGGCGCTTCGATGTACCACAGTAAAATATCTCTCAGTCCAAGCTGCGGTGTCACTGGAGTCGTAGTGTTTGGCGATGGAAACAATTTGTAGAACAAATATATCATCGTTTTGCCACATTAAGCCAGGATAAGTATCTGCCTACAAAGATTCAACCCAACGACTTTTTGCGTTTCTCTGAAAAGTATATTTTAAACAATTTGCAAGTCAGAATACTTCATTATTTATTGAAACCAGCGATGATGATGATGGTGATTGGTGTTTTACGGCCACTTTTGTGCACAATGTAGGCTAAATGGGCCGAGCGAACTCCAGAGGTAATGAAGCGAAGCCAAAGATGAAACACGCTTCAGATATGCCCACCCCAAGATTCGAACACGGGTGGTAGTGATCTGTGGTCCAACACGTTACCGCTAAACCATGGACTAACCAGTGCTAAAGTGGTACATATATTTGTGGGATTTCATAATTCTTTGCTCCCTGAATGATTCGAACTTGTATAATCTGTCCAGGAAAACCCATCACCAAACAATGAACATTTTACGGAGTGTCATGCCATTAAATTTTGTTATGGAGGGGGGGGGGTGTTGAAAATGGCGCATTCAAATTTGGCCCAAACATCGACTCATTCTGACCCAAATGTTCCCAATTTGCCTGTTAATGGTAAACATGTTCGATTCCAAAGTGCCTAATGGCTGATTAGCAAGTTACAATTGATGTCAATAAGTTTAACGTTTTCATTATTACTATGACACACAATGAGATATATTTGTTTAATGGCATAGTGCAAATGTAGCAGACAGCAAAATTGAGAGTTCTAAACTCTAATCCATCATTTAGCTATTGTCCATGTTATCTGTTTATCAATTTAGACTCAGCAATTAAGTATTGATCGGGGTGGCACAGTGGTAAACTCACTAATAACGACCAAGAAGCGTCTTGGCTTGAAGCCCCCTATAGGGTATTGCCCATTCGTAGGCTCACGAATTTGACCAAAACAATAGACCCATTGCCTGATGACGTTAAAATCAAAACAAACCAGGCGCACTTTGCATTGTGGGATTTATAGGGTGTCCGCTGAGCGATAATACCGTCATAATCGCGCCATTTTAACCTTAAACGTCAATGTTCCGGATCTGTTATAATCATGCCAAAAAATAACTCCTGCGTTCCGTATTGTCATGCCACTAGTAAGCAATATAAACATTTAAGTTGGCATGTGTTGGCCGCGGGATGAAACGCTGAGAAAGCGTTGGGTAGTTTTAATTCGAAATGACAATCTGTGAGTCAAATTTTCATAATTAGTGTCAGTGTAAGGATAGACTGAAACATGGAAAAGCGCAAATAAAGTGTAATTTAACAATATTATTATCTATTAGATCATAGATAATAATATTTTGGTAAATAAAGTGCAATTTACCAATATTATTATGTCCACAAATAATAAATTAAATTTACCAATATACTGGACTCTATTCATCTTCTTTTCGTTAAATATAATTTTAGTGTGATTTACTATGAACACCACATTTTAACAGTCTTTGTTATGTGCAGTGAATATTATTGTACTATGGTTTACAATGGTGAATACCACACTTTACTATCATTTTATAAAGTAGCAATGACGGACGATTAGCATATAGTTATAATCTGATTTTCAATTTTGGAATACAATTTTTCAACAGTGCCGGCTTTTTCGGTGTCGAGTTAAACGGTACGCAGAAGTTAGTTTTTGGCATGATTATAACAGATCCGGAACATTGACGTTTAAGGTTAAAATGGCGGGATTATCACGGTATTATCGCTCAGCTGAGCCCCCCCCCCATAAATCCCAAAATGCAAAGCGCGGCTGGTTTGTTTTGGTTTTTAACATCATCATGCTTCAGGCTTATTAGAAATAGAATACTCACGGGTGTGTTGTTCATACAACTGAATTGGACAGGGCTGCACCAGCGGGGCACACACGTACATGTACCCTAAAACCTAAAGATACCATCCCGGGAACTACACCTGATAGTCCTTTCAATACAGATCTTCGCGTTTATAACAAATGAAGGCTAATTAATTGATTTAAATGTCAGTTAGAGAGGTAGTCCCTTAAGGGAGATGACGATAAAAATATATATTTTTGTGTATACGTACGCGCGAGTGCGAGTGCGAGCGAACGCGTTTCATTATGTATAAACAGTCGCATGCTGCTATGTTTGTACTATGTACACAGAAACACTGATCAACACTATATCGGTTCCGTGTTCGCTCCCCTGATGAACCAGTCACACCAGGTAATAGCGAGTTTTCAGTCTTCGAGTCAGTCAGGGATTGGTGAGACATTACACCTCTCAGTATCAAAAATGCTTCTTGGGATCCCTGATAAAACATCCAGTTGTTTTCAATGTATGTTATGCTCTGTGCCAGTGTCATTTTGCACATAACACTCTCTCTGTCTTGCTCACACACACAGGGACTGGTGAGACATTATACGTCTCAGCATGAAAAGTCGCCACTCTGGATTCAGTCCCCTGAAGAAACGTCCAGAGTTTGAATTCACGGTTCGAGATTCTCTGTGCCTGTGCCTTATTATACACAGCTAAAACACACACGCACGCACGCACGCATTCACGCACGCACGCATGTACGCACACACACACACACACACACACACACTATAAAGTACCATTTGATGGTTGAGAAGACCAAACTGTCTCATCATGTGTTATCTCATACGCATACCGTAAATTCTGTGCGCACGCGCAAGAGAGCCTTTAAACATTTAACATTTGGTAATGCTTAAGGGCTGAAATTTCACTCAGCACGTACCACCACTTAACCTGTTTATCCATACAGAGAGCTACCGCAACAAAACTCTCTTAACGTAGATTGGATTTCTTTACTGGAGTTAATTCAGAATAACAAAGTGAAGCACACGCGCGCGCGCGCACACACACTACAACACACACACACACACACACACACACACACACGGTCATTGCTTTACCACTTGTTCGTTATACCGCTCCGGCTATACGGCCACAAAGCCAATCTGTCAATACTGGCTTTAACGGATACGAAAAATAAAAAGTCCGAAAAAACCCGAAAGGAAATAATCTTTTTTTTTTGCTCCAAGGGAGCCCCGCTAGACCCTTTCATTACCAGGAATTCTCTGCCAACTTATGGTGCTTGAAATTGAACAGGTCTGCGAATGATTACAATTTTTATAGGTCATTATGTGCGTTTGGTCGGGAAGGTATTACTTTTCTGGGCCGAAAGCCATAAAAATCCGCGAGGTCTCGCTTTGATATATAAACCTATAATCTTATTGGTCAAATGGCGTTTGTGTATTTGGTACTTTGACAGACTGTGATTGGTCAGATTGCTCGGTCGTCTGCGACAGGTTATTGATGCTAGATGGCTACATCGATATATATCAGAGATGTGTGTGTTTGTGTGTTTGTGTGTGTGTGTGTGTGTGAAAAGAGGCCGACTCGGATATTCACAACTCAATTTGGTGTGTTTGCGAGTGCGCGTTTGTTTGTTCGTTTGTTCGTTCATATATTTTGATTTAACAACGTTAAAGCTTAGATTTGGGATTGGGTGTGGGGGGCTAACGACTTCATCCCGTAAAAACAAACTTGTTACAGAAACTACTACAACAATTACAACTACCACAAGGGGTTCCTGGATAGCGGATTTGATCCAGACGCTTGGCATTATGGTCACATCTGATCAAAGGACGGGACCCTGTGGGGGAACATTGTCGTTGTAGCCTTATGTCCAGCTGGCGACGAAGAGGATGGGAAGAGAGGTTAGAGGTTAAGCACCTGGATCAAGGATCATCCATTCCGCGAGTTCTCAAAAGTGTCACAACTGTATCAGACCAATGCGGAGATTCATATTTCAGCTGTGGATGGATGGAACAGCACTGAATTAAAAGGTGGGATGCTAAAGAAATCCCGAAGCAGCAAATCACTGGTAGTGAGTGAGTGAGCCATTCTTTCGGGTTTCCTCAATCCCGATCTTTCCACCATACTCACCTGGAGTAGTTGATGAGGAAGGCGGTTGTGTTAGCCACTGTTAATATGGCAGCCACATCGAAAATAGATGTTAAATTCAGTCTGATTAGTGCCCGTTGTTAGTAAATAGTGCTGCCTACTTTCGGATCATGGGATCGAATTGCAGTGATTTCTGTGGTTTGGGGATGTTTCATCTGCTCATCTCTTTAACGTGCCGTGTTGGTCCTCGGCCACATATCTGAAATGTCAGCAGCGCCAAGGTTCGACGAAACACCAATCGGTTCCATTCGCTGAGTGCAAAAGACTAACCATACACTATATATGATGTGGTTATTTCACTGATTAGCTAAACAAGTCGTTCGATAAATAGGTCGGGTCAGGTGGGATATAATTAGAGAAAAACCTAATATTGGCTCGTACCTGTATCTGGATAGCAGCCATTAGTGGATGGTTACCTTTAAATGTTTCACCTAGTACCAGCCACCCGTGTCTCCTGTAATATAGACATAAGATAATAATTTCATTATGTAAAGGATAGAGGCGTCCCTCGAAGGGTCGGACCCAGTCATAGCCAGATTAACAAGGATATTGGGTCCGCGGGGTCTTCACAAACGCGGGGTCCTTCAATTTTTGGCACATATTAAGCTAAATGGGCCGAGCGACCTCCAGTGGTCATGAGGCGAAGTGAAAGATGAAACACCTCTCTGACGTAGCGCGGCCGGGGTTTGAACCCAGGTGCTACAGATCTGTGGCCAACCAGGCTACGAGTTACTGGTTGATGGAATCCAAAATGAGCACCTACAACTGGATGAGGAATATTTTATTATTACTATTATTATTATTATATTTATTATTATTACTATTATTATTATTATATTTATTATTATTACTATTATTATTATAATACAGAAACACAAACAGTAGCCATGGAACTACCAATGTTTTGGCGCATTTTTACACGTTATCAAATGATCCTGTTATAAACAAAGACACATTTGACCTACGATATCATTTTATCCGAGAAGAAATAATGGTCGTTATTCTCGGGATGTTTTATAAGCCGGTTTCCGAAGGCGTTAACTATCAGTGTGACGAATAGTGTCTAGGACAAGTTTTATCGTCTGCTCTCAGCG
This sequence comes from Paralvinella palmiformis, assembly GCA_025642065.1. NCBI lineage: Eukaryota > Metazoa > Annelida > Polychaeta > Terebellida > Alvinellidae > Paralvinella > Paralvinella palmiformis. The sequence continues at coordinate 31,752 of JAODUP010000761.1, read as the reverse complement.
TGTTGACTTGTGGTGACAGGATTTTAATCTGATTATCGGAATCGCTTATCACTTATTGAAATTGTTGGCGACGGTATCGGTAACGGAGACTATTTGAAATCGGGCTACAATTACTCGGATTGTGTCATTTTTACAGATGTCAATTTGCGACTTGTTTACGGTATCTGGATAGTTGTGTCGTAAATAAGTCCGTTGTTTAGGCCGTGCGGAGTGAAACGTTTGTTTCTGCAAAATGTGCCCTGTATCAGTAGTCCGGTACTCAAATGGCGTTATCATAGCTAGTATATGGCGGTCAATTAGGGCATAAATAAAATAAATGAAGTTTTATGTTTTGAGTCAGTTTGTTTTGATCAAATCACTTATAGATCTCTCTTTCTCTCCCACTCTTTCTCTCTCTCTCTGTGAGAGAGAGAGAGAGAGAGAGAGAGAGTGAGAGAGAGTGAGCGCGGACGAAATTGTTTAATGTGACAGATGACGATCATGATTGATATTTTATGGCCAATTCTGTGCACACGGTAGGCTAAATGGGCCGAGCGACCTCCAAAGGTAATGAATTGAAGTCGAAGATAAAACAACCTTCAGATATGCCCACGCCGAGATTCGAACACGCGTGGTAGCGATCTGTGATCCAACACGCAACCGTTAGACCACGGAGGCGCCCGCCCGGTGTAAACAGAACTGGAACATCTGAACAGATCCAGTTTTCAGCTCCACATATCAGCCACGATAAGGCTAAATCTAACATTATGAACATAATCGCCGTGAAATAAAAGCTGAAATTTGGCCATTTTGGTCTCTCCCGAGATGTCAGTCTGAGATAACACAGATATCATATTTCTGTTGTGTAAATGGAAGATCGAACGAGTTAAGCCGATCTGATGTGTTTAAGTCGTGTATTATATATCTGTCAGATATGACGGATCTGTGTCTTAATTATGATTAACCATAAAGTGGGTTATGAAATATACCATTTCCCCCGTTTGGGGTTTGATGGGTACTAGGGGAAAAAAGGGAAAAACTTCTGATCAGTGTTTTTAAAGAACGTTTTTCCAGACAGGAAAGTCACAAATGAGAAGAAAAGGCTTGTATTTCTCGGAAACACAGTGTATGTGTGTGTGTTTGTGAGTGTGTGATTGTGTGTGTGTGTGTATGTGAATTAAATGGCATTTTGATGGTTAATTTTTCCTTTCAAAATAGTTTGGTTTCATGGCTGTGCTTGATATATCACGAAGACGGAAATGGACATTGATCCTTTCACACCCCAAAACATGCATATTTCTGTCTGGTCACGTGTATTTCCATTTATGCTGGTTCAATCGGTGTGTGTGTGTGTGTGTGTGTGTGAGTGAGAGAGAGAGACTTGTAGTCTTTTATCGTTGACAGCATCTTGGAGCCGGAAAAGGTGAAATGATACTCACTTGTCTGTGAGCCAGCAAGACAAAAGGTCACATTGGATGATTATTTATTGTAAAATGCAGGTAGATGGGTGCAGGTAAGACTATCTATAAGAGGGTGTGATGTTGTGGGCACGCACGCACGCACGCACGCACGCACGCACGCACGCACGCACGCACGCACGCACGCGTGCATGCATGCACGCACCTTATAAAGTACCTAATAACTAAGTCTGTGCATCTAGTGTTGGTCACCTCCGGGGGTGGAGGCCATGCCCGGGGTCTTGCCCACCCATAAAGTCGGGCTGCCGGGCCGGAGGGGGGGTAGGGGGGAGGAGATGGCCTCTAGCGACACTGAAGTGATAGACCCGGTTATAAGGGAGGCTGGTAGTGGCTAACATCCACTGAGTTTGTGGGTTGTGGGGTGTATTAGCTTAAGAATAATGTATCTTTTGGCATCTGGCAAGGATAACTGTCACTTCCGGCGTGGTAGTGATGTGTGTGTGTGTGTGTGACCGATTTGGCGAGAAGTGGAAATGATGGAGGGTTATGGGTGACCGGGGGGCGGTTTGTATAATACACAGGATTATCTGTGATTGTCCTGGCGTAGAAATTTTAGAAAGAGCAAAAGACACATAAAACAAACATCACAGGAAGATGGTCGATGAGCTTCATCTTCTTCGGCTAAAAACAATTGATGTTGCAGTAATTGGAAAAGTCATCAAATCCGTACAGTGTGTGTGTGTGTGTATGTGTTCATGGGTACGTGCGTGCGTGATTTAAGACATAAAACAATTATTTTTCTCATAACAATTCCTTTTCTTTTCTGTGTGTTATGATTACAGTTCAAGTAATTCACGTGACCAACCTTTAAGAGACGAGACGCCGATAGATTGTTTATTTATTTATATTATAACCCACAGTTTGTGTTTGTTTATTTTTGTCGGAGTCCGTAATTAGAGAGATGTCACTAATTAATTCTAGAGACTGTGAAGGACCATTTCCAAACGGAGCGATTCGGGGATAGTGTCAAAATGTAAATAAAACCCAGATTCGTGTTGTTTACGATTACAACAGCACGCCCAAATAGTAACGATTTGATTTCGTAACTTCATACAATCGTAATTAATAACAAATATATATTTCACCTCAGGGAATTACTGGTAACAGCATTAATTAAGATGTTGACATAAATTGTACCAGGTGTGGCCATCTCTGACGGCCCGGAGGCTGAACAAAGGGCTCCCTCCCCCAGAGTTGGGCGCGAAAATATCTTCTGGATATGATGCACTTAATGGGATCATTCTGAAACGTTCATCATAATGAGCAGGACTTGTTTTAATGACTATATTTGCCAATAAGAAATGGGAAGCAAGTCTTGAAGTATGTCCAGTGTGTGGTGGCGTTGTGTTAAATATAAACATGCTAGATAAAAAAAAGTTCCATAAGATACAAAAGACCAATACCTTACAAACTAGTAAATTCGGTCAATGGTTTTGTTGTTCGGGGAGAATCCCCGGGCTGTCGCTTAATCAGCACAGCCTCTATGTTGGAGTGGTTGAGAAATCTCCTCCCCCACCACTCACAGGGGAGCAGCACGGAAAGATGGAGCCTCAGGGGGTTTTTAACGTCCCCCTTTATTTTAAATAATTCAGTGGAGATGGCAGCGCCATTTAACGTGGTCAGCCACCCACGATGTAGTGAGCCGAGAAATTAATCCCTGGAAAAGTTTCGACCTCTTACGGGGTTCGAACCTGCGACCGTTGGCACCGAGTGCCGGGTGCTTAACCGCTAGGCCACCGGAGCTCACCACATACGGTCAATATTTTGCTTTCGTTGTTATATATTCGTGTCCCCCCCCCCTTCGTTTTAACATTTTACAAAAAAAATAGGTAAAATGTCATTTGACTTCATTTGAATTTTTTTCTTCTTAATTATAGGTCATAGGTAAAACCTGTGATAGGCTAAAACTTGTGGCTGCTATCTAAATGTCACGTGCATTTAAATAGCAGGCACTAATTTAAATCTGTTGTTATGTTGGCTAAGATATCCAATTATACTGTCTAGCTTTGTTAAACTAGAGGAAGCCTCTAGAGTCGGTTGTGTTTAGACATTTATTTTTGTGGATGAAATCCAGATTGATGTGGATTTTACATTCTGATCCGGAATAAGGAACTTAGTCATCAGCAGTTAACGGATTTGTACGATATCGTCTGATCCTGAGTTGAGTGAGTAGCGCACCTTTCCAATACAGACTGACTGACTGACTGACTGACTGGCTGGCTGGCTGACTGACTGACTGACTGACTGACTGACTGACTGACTGACTGACTGACTCACTCACTCACTCACTCGGTTACTCCTTATGTCGCTCACTAACTAAACTTGTTAACTGACTGACTGACTGACTGACTGACTGACTGACTGCTGACTGACTGCTACTCACTCACTCACTCACTCACTCACTCACTCACTCCACACGCACAACAGATAAGATCGACCTTAATTTTAAATTAATTTCTCCAGTGGCAGAGAGAATTATCTTTTTTCCCGATCGTTCCGTGAGTTAATCTTGTTTTTTAATTGCTCAAGTCGGGAGGGGGGAGGGGGGGATTAATTAAAAATGTGTTGAGTGTTCCCGACATAATTATCTCTGTATGTTATTCGTCATCGTAATTAATTGAGACTGGTCGGTGAAGTTTCGGTAATGGGCGTCTACATACCGGAGTGCATAACACGAGCGGACGTGTACGACAAGGTGTGAAGTGCTCCGACATTGCCGACATAGACTCCCCGCCAAAAAAATCAATTTAAAAAAATTGATCCGGAACTTGATCCGGAACCCGAAGTCTTCGCTTCAGAACGACCCCGTAGGTATCGAATAACCGATGATAACGGGGCTAGGGTTCTAAGAAACGGTTGATTCATCAGTATCCCCTCCTCCCTCTAGCCGCGTTATGGTACACCGAATGTATTTCCTGTTTGTACGCGTAGACACCATATAGACACGTATGTGGCCGCCTGCTACTGATCCGGAGACGCCAGGCCATTGATCCGGAGACGTCACGGCGCTGGCCCGGAGACTGCCAGCTCTGTGACACCTAGTGTCGGATAAGAACAGTCTGTTAATAAACGTCAACGTGATGGCTGGTGAAGGGTGATGTACAGACTAGAACTGACAACATCTGATAAAGTTAGTCATCACAGAACTGACGATATCTGATAAAGTTAGTCATCACAGAATTGACGACATCTGATAAAGTTAATTAACCCAGAACTAACGACATCAGTTAATCATCCCAGAACTGACGACATCTGATAAAGTTAGTCATGACAGAACTGACGACATCTGATAAAGTTAGTCATAACAGAACTGATGACATCTGATAAAGTTAGTCATGATAGAAATGAGGACATCTGATAAAGTTAGTCATGACAGAACTGACGACATCTGATAGAGTTAGTCATGACAGAACTGACGACATCTGATAGAGTTAGTCATGACAGAACTGACGACATATGATAATGTTAATCATGACAGAACTGACGACATGTGATAGAGTGAGTGATGAAAGAACTGACCACATCAGTTAGTCATGACAGAACTGACGACATCTGATAAAGTTAGTCATAACAGAACTGATGACATCTGATAAAGTTAGTCATGATAGAAATGAGGACATCTGATAAAGTTAGTCATGACAGAACTGACGACATCTGATAGAGTTAGTCATGACAGAACTGACGACATATGATAATGTTAATCATGACAGAACTGACGACATGTGATAGAGTGAGTGATGAAAGAACTGACCACATCAGTTAGTCATGACAGAACTGACGACATCTGATAGAGTTAGTCATGACAGAAAGAACTGACGACATCTGATGGAGTTAATCATGACAGAACTGACGACATCTGATAGAGTTAGTCATGACAGAACTGACGACATGTGATAGAGTGAGTCATGAAAGAGCTGACGACATCAGTTAGTCATGACAGAACTGACGACATCTGATAAAGTTAGTCATGACAGAACCGACGACATCTGATAAAGTTAGTCGCCACAGAAATGACAACATGTGATAAAGTTAGTCTTCACAAAACGGACGACATGTGATAAAGTTAGTCGCCACAGAATCGACAACATCTGGTAAAGTCAGTCATCACAGAACATACAACATCTGATAAAGTTAATCATTACGTAAGCGACATCTGATAAAGTTAGTCATCACAGAACTCACGACATCTGATAAAATTAATCATCAGAACTCCTTCATCTGGAAAGATCTGGTTTTACGTTTTAGTGAGTTGTGAGAGGTACAATAGCGAATTGTGAGTAGTACTTCTGGTTGATTCGTCGGGGGTATTTAATGTCTAATCATCAGCGTGGTATATCTGGGTGATTCATCGGAGAAATGACATGAAAGTAATCGTATTTCCAGTTAAGACTTGTCTCTTCAGTCTTACAGACGTAACAATGTCTCTCTCTCTCTCTCTCTCTCTCTGTGTGTGTGTGTGTGTGTGTGTATAATATTACATTAGTACAACAAGTTTTGTTTCTAGAGCTGATGGGGTTATAGTTCGGTGATATTTGATTCATTGAAGGATCATCAAAGGACCCCGACTCTCCTTGATCTCTCTCTAGCGATCTGATGACCATATATGGTGTTAGCTTATCCTTGGAGATGTCCTAACATTTTCTCAATAGATGATTGAAGGTCAATCGTAGCCAATAAGTCGAGGTAATGAGGCTCAGTCACTGGTAGATGGAGGTTAATGGCTAATCTTTACACACACCTGACCAACTAATTAATTACTTTGTCAATTTTTTCTATCCGACAGATTGTTATGTTATCTTGGTTTGGGGAGGTGGTGGATGGTGTGAGAGAGAATCGCACGCACGCACGCATGCACACACGCGCGCGCACACACGCACGCACGCACGCACGCACGCACAGTTAATTGTATGCACGCACCTACTTGCATGTACACATACATCCAAGCACAGACACATAGTAAAAACCTGTCCCAAGGACTGCTCATCCTTAAACGCCTTTCCTCCCCATTTCTTGTGGTCCTATAAGACAGGTTCTGGTGTGTGTATAGCTTCACTGCATTCATTAGAATGGAATAACCTAAAACACTGTTCTATCGTTTGTTTTGCGATATTTTGTTCTATCAATAACTCGTATAAGAGTAAACATATATGTGACAGTCCTATGGGATTCCGATTATATAAACACTACAATAGGAATACAACGAACAACAGTTGAGAAAATAAATAGGTAGCTAAGTAAACAAAGCACAGATATATTAATATATGCCTCGTTGACATAAGTGATTTCTCTTCTAATGAATATTTATTAGATGGCGAGAGGGAGGTTCCTTTGTTTGATTGGTGTGAAGTATGGCCACATTACGCATACTCCATGGGACGTTGAGCGATAACATTTCTGCACCGGTGATTATGTCGTAACTGTTCCATTGACAATGACCAGTATAAACACGTGACTCGCGTGTTCTCCGTGATCCTGGCGTGTTACCCGTTTGTGGCTGGATCATAGGTAATCCAGACGGTGCACGGAGAAATGCCCACCGGACAACTGCTCACCTGGCAAATGCCCACCGGAGAATTGCCCATTGGACAATTGCTCAGCAGTAAAGTTGCATATCTACGTTAACATATGTATCTTTTCATTTTACTTGTCTATCTTTCTATGCCTGCGTTCACATATATTTGTTGTTTACATTTTAGATGTACACGGTTACATATCTGTGTTTACAAATCTTTTACTTATTTGTGTTAGTGTTTACATGTCACTGTTGACCGGCTGCCTGTTTTTGCGTTTAGGCATCAACATATATATTTTATGCGTTAAACCACGTTTGCATATTTATGTTTACGTTTTTCTCGTGTACGTTTGTACATCCGTGTTTACATATCTGTGCTTACACCAGAGACATGTGTCAATTTTACGTTTGACGTGCCTAGATTTAGTCGCCCGTGTTTACACGTCTATGCATTTCTATATTTCCAGACGGCACGACCAGACCCTTCAATGTATATACACGGCGTTTACCCGCTGTCAGCCGACGAAAGCTGACCTCCAACTGATGGCTTACAGGATTGGTCATCTACGGGACTTCATGCTGAGGGAATGCCGGATCGCAAGGGCAAGGACAACCGCCACCATCACCACCACCACCACAACTAGCACCACCGTTACCACCACACGTACTAGAGCTCGTACAGCCACCGGCACTCACAGACCGCCGTCACACGTTCTCAAAGACGCGGCCGACTCGAACAGAGACCGGAACAACGTCTGGAGGGCGAACGGACCAGTTTACGTCATCGACGGGGCCAGTCCCTCGTCGCCAGACGCCGACGAACGTTTTCGCGTCATCGACGCCGTCGGCGTCAACGAACTCGGCAACGATACACATTCCAAACTGAGGGAATCCAGCTCCAGGAAGGATCATGGATTCGTTCTCTTGTGTCAGATGGAGAATGACAAATCCAGAACTGAGTGTCTGTTGGAAGCCTACGGCGGTGCTTCTTCAACTGGGCGGCAGTCGTCGGTTACTTGGCGAGTTCTGCTCTCTTTGGTGACGATTTGTGTTATCCGGTTTTAACAAAGATAGACTAATAATGGAGTTTGGTATTTATCATAACGTTCACACCGGTTTATTCGGTAAAGTATTATAGTAAATGATGGTGCGTTATGATGCGGATGGCGAGCGTGGAAAATTTCATCGTTTTGCGAACTTATTTGTGTGATGGATAAATCGACACTTGAATTTAAATCGTCTGTAGAAATGCTACTTCTTGTTGGAACAGAAATGTAGTGTTTTTGTTGTTGTTGTCTATTCTTAGTTCTTCAGATCTTTACAATTAATTCTAACAGTTGATTTAAGTGGTATCTTCAGATTGTTTTGTTAAGTCTTTGTGCTAGTCTCATCTTGGAATGTTGGATCACGGTGTACTCTCATCGTACAAACATCATATTGTCGAATGAAATAACCTAGAGTGAGATAAAATTTCACAACCCAAAACTCTGAAGTGCAAAAATATGATGTCAGATGTGTAATACAGGAGGGGAGCAGTAAAAAGTTTGGAATACATTCGATGCTCATGTTAAGAAATCTGTTGGGCTCAAGTGACAACCTGATCCTTTCTTGAGTTCCATTTGTCACATTACCTGGCTGGACGATTATCATTGGAAGCTTCGATTGTGTACTTTTCATGGCGATTTTCTGAAGTGTACCCAATTCTGTATATTGTATAACAGAGATAGAGTCAAGGACGTGTTTATTAATAGAAACATTTTTGGATTTCACCCAACTGTTGATGTTGAGTTGTGTTTGTGTGAGCTGATGATTATAATATGATCACCTCACATTAAAGGTATATACACAGAGTGTTGTGACTTATAAGAGAAAACTGTTTGGGTGGAATGTAAGATATATATATATATATATATATATATATATATATATTCTCAGCGATTACCTCCAAGGGGGGGGGGTTGTGACTGTCTCTTTACTGATATGATCTTCTGAAGTCCTTCTTCAGCTAACCAATGGCCAATCTTGTACATTTGGCATGCTTCATTGAATTCATTATCAACAGATGTGAAATGAGATAATAACCACAAAACTCTGTATATACAATTACAAAATATTTTCACTGGTTCAATCTGTTGGCAATGTATTTACTGTAGCACATAAAAAGTCTAATGAGTCATAACTTACAGGTACCTCGCTCAATTCATGATTGTTAGACGTAAAATTCGACAATTGTCCCGATCTGTTGCTGGCCAACAAGTAGGCGATATCGTCATGGTAACCGTTGCATATTCTCAGATTCAGCTGTTCAGTGTTGGCTTTTTAATGTGAATAGTTTGCCTCCTTCATTACGTGTAACGGGAGTTTTAGGCATCTTATTTGGGTGTTGTGATGTACAGCACATAAAATGACTCGTTCTTGTAGCAGCTACTTTATTCATTCTAACTTGTTATCATTAGTAATAGTAGTCATCATCATAGTAGTAGTAGTAGTAGTAGTAGTGTTTAGAATGTTCTAATTATCTCATTAATATCAGAATTAATCTCAAACTCGTATCTCTTCTGTAGTCCGATAAAAATTCTGTAAATAATATTAGGGCTTTCCGGGTAAAACCCTGTCAATACTCCCTCTACTGATTTAGGTTTCATCAAGTAATGATTAATTATTAATTCTCCATGGGGGATGTTTTCTGATGGGTATTCTTCTGTCAGTTTTATAACGGAGGTTTATTATTGGATTTTTCCAATTTAAACATTTGAATTTGGCTCTCAGTTGATAGCAGCGAGGTGTTCATATGTAATTTCTTATAACACATTTGGTGTTTACAATTTAGGATATGAATAATTTGTTGAGAAATTATTATTCAGTCAATTTTCTTTAGTAAAATAATGATGTGATTCAGCACATTAAACTGGCAAGATTTGTACTGAATGTTATTTAATTTAGTGTTTCTTATTGGTGTGGTTTTCTACCTGATGAACATACACACACACACACACACTAAATATATATATATATATATATATATTTAGCAATTGTGTTTGCTTATCGTAACATATTGGCAATTGCTAAATGTCATTTTAACATGTTATTTTGAGGTCATAACGCATCACTGTTTATTTTTGTAGTTTATTCGTTTGACGTTATGACAATCGCGTCTAACTTTTCAAACAGCTTAAACATGTTGAGTGTTGATTGAGTGTACTCCGTGACTTTTCGTTTTCCATTTATATAAACCAATGTGTACATTATGATCAATAGTCTACGAAGACGTTATGATTTTCGACTCGGTCGCCAGGTGGTCGATTAAATGTTTTTGGGTTTGTTTTGGCGCCACATAATTACTGTTAAATAGCGTTGTATGTTACTGTGTTAATTTCTGAATTATTTTGTTGTGTTGTGATTGGTGTTCCGTGACAGGTCGATGTTGTGTGTTTATGTTGGCAGCAGTTAAGTTTTGTTTGATCAGCTGTGATAATGAGCAGGGGCCGTTAGCTTCCATTATGTTATACGAATCCGACATGAAATAAAGTTTTATATAAAGTTTATATGTATACGACCCTTGTGTATGTTTGGTAATTTGACGTTATGGTGGCGTTACATAGAAGTTATTACTGGTCAATTTTGTGATGGTTGATCTACGAATGATATATTATGAAAATATTCTACCAAATGACTCGCTCTCTCTTTATGTATGTGTGTTTAGAATGCACACACACACACACACACACACACACACACACACACACACACACACACACACACACACACACACACAACACACACACAGCACCAGGGTTCCCATGCGTCCCGGAAAACCTGGAAATAACAAATTCATTTCCAGGTCATGGAAAGGTCGTTGAATTTGAGAACAAAAAAGCCCGTTAATAAATATTATACCTGTAGAAGAAACCGGTTCATAGTCTTGATGTTAGTTAAAATGTAAATAAAGGTGGGTGGGTCAGACAACTAGAAGGGGTAAGGAGGAGGCTGCCCAATAAAATATTAATAATCGATAATTGGCTTTGGGAACCATGACACACACACACACACACACACACACACACGTACACGAATTTCGATCAACAAGACGCAGACATTTATAAAAAGCCATCGTTATATAAACTACGTTATAACTATATAAACTACGACACATAATTATACCTGTAGATACACAATCTGTTGATTTATAAACCTATACATAATAATATTCACGATAAGGCGTCTGAGCAACCCAACAACATATGTGTATGTGTGTGTGTGTGTGTGTGTGTATATGGCGGGGGGGGGGGGTTATTTTTGATAGTAAACGATTCTTGATGCTTGCCATTTTCTGATGATAATAAAATGACGAAAGTTAATTCACTAGTTTGAGCAGATCATAGGTAGTTAATTAAAATCACCACACGAACCAAATTGACTGTCAGCAAATGTAATATCTGATTATCAATCATGATGTTCTTATTAATATCATATCACGTCAGATGGCTGGATATTTTAATTGGCTGGTAGACATCAACATAAAATGCCGACATCACTGGGTGTAGAACTATCAACACGAATCCAGACATGAGAACGGCGATTATTTTAACCATAAAATGTAGACTTTCGATGACAAATTAATAACAATAATTCATTTTCTGGATCTGCAAACTAATTTTATATCATTCTTTGTGTTTAGACAAGTATTTAATATACAATAAAATGTAGGATTTCTTACCACAACCGTTATACTATATTAAAAAATACATACAACATTATATATATATATATATATATATATATA
>JAODUP010000761.1:7500-17500 GCA_025642065.1 Paralvinella palmiformis | reverse complement strand
TTTGATGGTAAACAAATATATTTCAATATGGCGTGTTGTATTGAAATAAGTTGTGTTAGAAAGCTAACATTCGGTATACATATTTCAGCTGATGATCACCGATATTCAACACTCGTCATAATTTGGCCAACCAACCTATTTTTGATGACTCACTTTGTTATACGATGTTTCAGCGGAAGCCGACTGTTTTTCTAAGATTCATCGTAATTAAAAGTTTAAATCGCATTACCGAGATCGACTTTGAGAATCAGCCTTTGCTGAAGTTGAACAGGGGCTTTGTTCAGTACACTGAATGTCAGTGGACGCAATGAACCTAACATGGCAGCACATGTCAGTGGACGCAATGAACCTAACATGGCAGCACATGTCAGTGGACGCAATGAACCTAACATGGCAGCACATGTCCGTGGACGCAATGAACCTAACATGGCCGCACATGTCCGTGGACGCAATGAACCTAACATGGCAGCGCATGTCTGTGGACGCAATGAGTTTGGTTCACTCTCGTGCCTTGTGTATTTGATTCTCATATTTTGTGTTACAATAAATTTTATCTTCTACTTTTATTTCTAATTGTACTGCAATTACTTTTAGAAAGTAGTTTACTTTTTACTCAAGTAGATTTTTATAAGTTTAGTTTACTTCTACTCAAGTAATTTTGAAGAGGCTTCCTTTTCCTTTTACTCAAGTACAAAATAAATGTAGTTCAGTCACCCTTGGTGTGTGTGTGTGTGTGTGTTGGTAGTTGGTAGTATGCACAGATTATGGTACGTCAGTGTATCAGTCTAAGCTTACGATACTCAGTAGTATCATACTAAGGTCGTAATGTGTTGTTTTGTTAACATTGAAGAATAAAACACGACTAACAAACAACGGCCCCCCCCCCCCCCTAAAAAAAACCCCACGACAACTGAGAGCAAAAACAAAACACCATCAAAACAAACAAAACTAAACGTTGCTAAAGAAAACCCAGAATAAAAGATATTGATTATTATAATAAATTTATTTCCAGTATCCATTTGTATTAGGTAAGGACATTTAACTTAAATTTTGATTCGTACATAATGTATTATATTGGAGGATCAGTGTATCTCCCCCATTTCTGGGTTCGAATCCCAGTCATAGCAGCATTTGTGGGATGTTTCACTGGGGAGCCGGGAGCCGTGATTGCTCGCCTATATGTTCAAAATGTGACCAACTCACTCACTCACTCACTCACTCACTCACTCACTCACTCACTCACTCACTCACTCACTCACTCACTCACCACCCCACCTCACCACCACCACCACCACCACTCACCACTCACCACCACCACCACCACCACCACCACCACTCACCACCACCACCACCACCACCACCACCACCACTCACCACCACCACTCACCACCACCACCACCACCACCACCACCACCACCACTCACTCACTCACTATCGCTAGTGTGAGACCCCCCTGATAGTCGATTTGTTAACGTGGTGAGGGGAGCTCGTATGTCAAAGTGACCCAGAGAGCTATGCCGACGAGAGGAGCTTTGTTTTCAGATAGGGACTCCGGAGCTTCACGGGTCGATGGGTAGAGTTGGACTATGGATGAGGGAACCCTAACCTAAAATTCTAGTGCTGAAGTGAGCGGTATTGTGTCGTACAGCGTACTCTAATAGACCACTATATCATCTATCAACAGAGCTATAAGTGAATGTAAAGAAGAAGAAGAAAGAAGCTGGTTTTAGGGAAGCCAATGTAACCTAAACGTTAATGCGTTTACATTCTGCAACACCACCCACTCACTCACTCACTCACTCACTCACTCACTCACTCACTCACTCACTCACTCACTCACTCACTCACTCACCATCACTCACTCACTCACTCACTCACTCACTCACTCACTCACTCACTCACTCACTCACTCACTCACTCACTCACCACACTCACACATACGCACGTACGCATGCACACACGCACACACACGTACGCACACACGACTGGGATATATATATATATATATATATACTATTATTTAGACTGTTATCTAAACACACTCATCGACATGTAAGTAACTAAACAAGTATGAACTCGTTCAGGTGTGTTAGTTTATCAGGTTCAATACTAGCGAGCGAACTGATTCGAAGAACTAGGCCTTGAATCTATTATTTCCAATAGTTTGCAATACCGTTCCTATATAGTGGCTTAGGTTTATGTGTGTTATTTGGGGGGTGGGGGGAGGGGTGATATGGTAAATAACATGAAGATGGGGCGTACCCTCGCTCCCGAATCCAATCACAGATCGTACCCAATAGTTTTCGTTTACAATATCGTGCAGCATTGGCTTCATTACGTTCTTATGTACAATTTGCCTATAACATCGTCCCCTATCAGTCTCGGCTACCACATCGCGTCGTTTAGACGACTTTGTTTGTAACTTCATACCCAACAGGTTCTTTAGGCTTAATCAGTAACATCGTACCTCGTATGTCTCGTCTACTTCAATGTGTTCTCTAGGTTTTCTCCATAACATCTTATCCTATATATGTCGGGTAGAAAATCGTGACTTTTCGGTATACTTTATGAAATTGTACCCTATCAGTTTCGTATATGACATCGCGTCCTTTGGGCTTGGGTTATAAAATCGAATCTTACAGGATTCGTAAACACCGTTGAGTTCTCCAGGCTTGGTCTAAATCGTATAATCCTATAGGTCTAACCTACAATATTGTGTCATATCGTTTATAACTTCGTATGCATAGATTTCCTTTACAACATGATATATTGAAGGCTGTTGATACATTGTTTAATGTGTACACATTTGATAGAACTACGACACCGGATCCCATAGTTAGCCGTCATGTTGGTATGGGAGTTGCTCAACTCCCAATCTGATCCCGTCATGATCCCAGAATTGATCAAATGTCATCTGGTGAGTTAAAACATGTAACACACATACTATCATCTAAACGAAAGATACGAGTAGCTTCTAGTCGGATGTTTATCCTGTAAATTTTAATTATTAGTGTGTTTTTTAATATTTCATATGTCGCAATATATTATCATTAAGTATCTCGGTTCGTTCTGCATATATGGAGTGGTGCAGGGTGGTGGTCTCACCTTATAGGTCTTCTGAATAGGCTCTTCCAGCCATATATGTAACCCATACAGCCTAGTAACCCATTATGCTGTATAGGCTCGAGCTGTCTGAGCCCAGAGGGAGCCACCAGACGGCCGCCTCCTCTGGTGTCAACGAAATCGATGGCCCGGATAATTGTAATGATGTTTCAGTGCAGTCAGACTAGTGGTTATACAAACAGGTCATGTATATAGACTTATAGATAGATTGGTTGACACGCACGCACGGACGCACACACACGCGCGCGCGCGCACACACACACACGAGACAGGCACGCACTGCTACGCAAAAGCGCAATATTATTATATGTGAACAAAATTAGGCCGCAGCTGTTAGAGCGCTGTTTTGAAACCGACCAGGTTGTGGGTTCGAGTCTTTCTCCAACCTATTTTTGTAGTATGTTTCCCTAACGAGTCGTCACCTCGGTTATATGTAATTCGTCGACAACTTTTAGATACGTTAGAGTAACAAGGCTAGGTGCTAACCGTAACATGAAAGCGAGTCAGTGAGTGAGTGAGGGAAGATATGGGTGTCTCGCTTTTATTTCGGATATATGACCGGCGATCGACTCCTATGGGAAATGAGATGAAGCCTTTTCTTGGTGAATGAAACAGCCCACGGAGATAGCCAAAACAGGGATTTGATCTCGCGACCCGGAAGTCTGAATGCAGTATGCTATGCCAACACTGCCTCAATTAAAAAAGTAGAGAAATCGGTAGATGCTGCAGATTATACAATGTCTACCGACAGTGAACCGTATGACCTTTCGTGTTTATTGTCAACAAATGATTTATTAATTAGAGATGAATGTTCAGCATCTTCCCTACAGGTACTATATGTTTTGTGTGGCAATAAATACTAATGTTTGTGATTGCTCTAGCTAGACCCGAGTTGATGTGAGTGAGTGAGTGAATGAGTGAGTGAGTGAGTGGGTGAGTGAGATTATTTCGGTGCACAAAAGTACCCAATTTGTGACGCGCGGTTATTTCGTCGTACCATTCACCAATAACCATCAAACGATCTCTGATCAGTATTTGAACACCCGGTTATTGTTGTATCGATAACAAAGGTTTACTTTATCTCAAACCACAACAATTGTGTATGACTGTTACTTGTCTCTCCGTCTGTGATATTTGACATTTTCTACCTGTGTCAAGTTGCGAAATTTGACATCTTTTTACTTGCCAATAATTGCGATTTTTAATTCTTTCTTCCTGTTTCTTCCCTTTCTCTACATCGGTTTCCTTTCTACTTCTACCTGTCTCTTGTTATACCGCTTATTGGCCATGATTTTTGTTATTGTTATTCGTGATAGTTTATAATCTTTGTCTACCTGTACCAGCTGACTGGTTTTACCCGCTTCTACCTGTGTTTATTCTATATTCTTATTACCGATGTCTACTTGTGTTCATTCTATGATTGTTATTCATGTCTACTTGTGAGAGTAAACAGTTTGTTATTCGGTGTTTACGTGCAACACATTATTTTTAATATTTTTCTCTTATGTGTAATTACCTTTTAATGCTGTGTCTGTATCTACTTCTGGTCTCTGACTGTCATGTGTGTCTACCTGTAATACCTGACTATTATATGTGTCTACCTGGGGTAGACGACTGTTTAATTTGCCTTCTCGTGGTACCTGACCATAATCTATCCCTACCTGTGATACTGGACTGTCATATGTGCCTACCTGTGGTACTTGACTGTCATCTGTGCCTACCTGTGGTACTGGACTCTTATCTTTGTTTATATGTGGTACCTGGCAGATATCAATCAATCAATCAATCAATCAATCAATCAATCAATCAATCAATCAATCAATCAATCAATCAATCAATCAATCAATCGATCGATCAATCAATCATAATCACTCACATCAATCACTCACTCACTCATCATCACTCACTCACTCACTCATCATCACTCACTCACTCACTCACTCACTCACTCACTCACTCACTCACTCACTCACTCACTCACTCACCACTCACTCACTCACTCACTCACTCACTCACTCACTCACTCACTCACTCACTCAATCAATCAATCAATCAATCAATCAATCACTTTCTCAACCAGCCACTCACTCACTCACTCACTCACTCACTCACACTACAGACCGGTTTGAGACGACAGACGCTGTTTGTTGATAATAGATGCTCGTTCGTCGAATCATCAATATCGTTGTGTGCGTTATACCGTGTCCGAGAAGTTAGAATCGTGTATAGATTTTTATTTGTTTATAGAGTTCTATTCCTCCACGTACCAAGTACTCGTACTCCGTAGGTGGTCGTTATCTATGAAAACAGATAAGGTGATGGGGGCGTCTAATCATATGATGATGATGATGATGATAAAATAATAATAATAATAATAATAATAAGAACAGTACTCGTCAAATAAGTAAAACATATCCATTTATTCCATTATGTCGACCTCTGAACCAGAGGATTCATCAAGAGGTGTGTTTGTCCTGACACGGGTCACCGACTGATTTAGATGATTTCTTTAAGACGGACACGTACCTTCCCGATCTCAGGTACAATATCTCACGCGGATACCCCGCTCCCCCTCCGTCACTCCGTCGGCTTACCAGCGCAGACCTTTGGCTATAAAGTAACGCTGGACTTAATATATATATATATATATATATATATATATATATATATATATATATATATATATATATATACGGGGTATACGTTTTATATCGATTATGTTTAGAAGCGAGAAGGCACGCCGACAACAATCGATGACATCGTTTGTGTGCCGATCTCCGAGCAAGACGCGATACGTCGGATCTCTGACTCGACACGTTTCTCCGACAGGATCCTGGTAGGATTAGCTCGCCGAATTCCGGCGCATACACGTCGCCAGAGCCTCGCCTTCTAGGACGGAACGGACTCGCGTGTATAAGATGATCCTTGAAACATTCAATGACCTGAGGGACATGCTCAATGGTATAACAGGGATAGTGGGTAAAAAGTGTCCAGATAGAATTCCATGATTCCGGTTCTTATATATATATATTTCAATCATTATCAACATTGACCTTTCCAGAAGCAAAAAATATCATCAGCTATAAAAATTGTAAATAGTCGAATTCCATATATTTTTAATATAGACCCTTTTATGCGCTTTGCGTAGGGACGACTTTTTATTCGCATAAAATACATACGAGCGTACATCGAGACCGCCGCATTGCTGTATTCGTCGACCATATAGTTAGTATGCCGGCATATTACAGGTCATGTAATCCAACAAATGTTCGCCAATATTGATTTTCTTTGCGCTATCATTTGGTAAATCTTCACACCAACGATTCTTCTTGCCTGTTTCATGCTGGGCTCTCTCTCTCTCTCTCTGTGTGTGTGTGTCTGTCTGTCTGTCTGTCTCTCTCTTCTGCGTTTTGCACAATGTTTATATTGCTCGCGAACCTACCGTCTGTCTAGAATAAATAAATAAAGCATGATAAACACCCCCCCCCCCGAAATATAATGCAATAATTCGAAGATACACTGCTTTTGAATTTGATACCTATTCGGTACTGTTTGTTGGTGTTGTCATTTAGAAGAAAAAACAACAACGCCCAAACACAACAACAACAACAACAACATCAACAACAGGAGTTTGTTTGTATGCCCCACTTGTGGCATACGGAACACAACACAATAAGAACTGCTCTTCGAGCGAATATCAACCTGCATTGTATCTCCGTGAACTAAATCGTAGCTCGCTGGTCTGGCTATGTCTGATGAGTGTTTCATCTTTCACTTCACGTCATGGCCTCTGGAAGTGGCTCAATTAACCCGCAGTTAAATTTTTGTCCAGAGGGAACATTATTTTAATAATCCCGAGTCTGTCAATTCATGGAGTCGAAAGAAATAATTGTCATTGATGGGGAACAAATTATGAGCTTAATCACAACACCTCGATTATCCCCCCCCCCACACAAAACCCGATATCATCGATCTAAGGATTTCACGTGTGTCTTGAAACCCTTTCATAATGACCTTATGGCCGTTAATAATTATGAACTATGGAAAGATAATTCGCAATGATGCGCCGTATTTGGGAAGGTGGTGATATAGAGCTGAACCACCCAAGAAGCAAACCAGAGATCAGCCAAATCCAGCTGATTCGCTCATAACCCCCCCCCGATCATCTTGGTCTGCATTCGATCCAGTGCGCCAAAACTCTTACCACCGATCTCCGATTTTCGTTCGAAGGCTTTAGGCGAATCGCTAAAACATTCAGCTCTCATCGTCTATCGGGTTAAATTAATTATAACAGTAACAAAGAAGTCAGTGATGTACTATACGACGAGAACACAATAGTTTAATGTGAACTCTGACCTATTTTTTGGTGATATATACAACGTTTTAGACTTAAAGAATGCATAGTTGAATGCCATACCACTGCCACTTTGACACTCTTCGACTAGTAGAACATACGCGCACATGAACGCATATAGTCATTCACGGATATTATTATTATTATTATTATTATTATTATTACGTAGAAGCTTTAATCGACCAATGTTTAAACTTATAACTCTGTTGGATTAGTGACATGTGGGGATGTAATGCTATTATTCATTATAACAGGATAATAAATTAACTGTTGAGTAAACACGTCCTCCACGACACGAGACATCATAGGTAGTTGGATATAACACATAACGTGCCAATTAATGGCATCATTATTAATTATAAATGGTGTGCAAGCGTACAGAGACGAGACATGATGCGCTTCTGGTGACAAAGGAAATGTTTTGTTGATAAAAACCGTACGTAATATTGGTGACAACACTAAAATATGACTGAGGATATATATATATATATATAGAGAGAGAGAGAGGTTATCTGTAATAAAATCTACCAGGTCAGTTATTATATAGCTCTCTCTGTTATAATCCATTAGAAACAACCATGTTCTTCTTGGTTACTGGTGCATGACTCTTGATAACCAATTAACGGTTACGCTTCGAAGCTGGATTATACCCTATAGTAAGGGGTCTTAATGCATCCAACAAACACAAGTATATCACACACACACAAACGCACGCATGCACACACAGAAGCCAAGTGTTACGGCCAGCCGTACACGGCCAAGAAGCTACAAACAGAAAGTTCTCAACCAACAGGGATAAATAGCCATTTTTGTGCCGGTAAACATCGTTGGCCTGAAATCGCCAAAAACCTGCGAGCGCGCGCGCACACACACACACACACAGGCTATAAACGCCACCGCTGGACAACCTGTTGTCCAGCAGTGCTTTTAATCGGCCCAGCGGCACCAACAACAAACGATGAACTATTAATAATCAATATTTTAGCTGGTTAGCGACGGTAAACACTTCCAGCAGGTCATGTGACCAACTTACAACGACAGCTACCCCATGTCTATGGGTAGTTTGGCTATACAATCTTTTGTCACCAAAATGTCACGGAAGTGTAAAAAGTAATATTTATAAATTAAATCAATCATATATATATATATATATATATATATATATATATATATATATATATAAGGAATACATTTAAATGGTTGGCACTGGACTCAGACGGGGGTCCAGAAAATTATAGTATGTAAAGTTGTCCCCAATGTGCCGTACTAAAGGGTCAGCCCAGGATAAGGAATTAATATATTTTCGAAATAAGACGCCGACCACCCCATCTTCCTGTGAGGAACGAGTGAAAATAGTTCCTTTTTAGGCCCCACGCTGGTCATCATGGGACATATGCCAGAAGCGAAATGAGAATATTAGACCAAACCCTTTTAATGAAAGTTAATAAATCTAACACCGAGATGCGACTCCACATTGCGAAAATATCCAGCACCACGCGGTATGAACTGAACACAAGGTTGTTGGTGGTATATGATATAATTTCACCTATCCATTGTGTAGGTGGTGCCATACACTGATTTTTCTGCCTCATTCTTACTTAGAAGTAGAACGTGTTCACCAAATAAAATGAATTAGACAGTATTTTGCGGTTCAGGTTCGAATGGTTTACGATCGGCGACGAGCGAACAGGCTAGCTGGGGATCGAACGAAGTTTGGACCAAAAGTATCGTCTGCCATTCGTTCGGGTATCTCGTCAAAGTCGTCGTTGTGAATGGCCTTTGTCAGATTTCGACTTCTTGCGTAATAAACGTGTCTTCTCTCCGGCATGTTATATGATATGGCCTAGTTAAGTCGGGCGGGCGTCGGATACGACACAAGTCGACACTTCAGGCGACGCGAAGAGCTTCATTAAGACAGAGCCATGACAGATTAGGCTTGCTAACAACCTGCTGGTCTATCAGCAGAACGGCAACAATCAGTGACGCTTTCCGCGCGCCAAAACCCACATAAAGACCGATCATGCGTAACGCTGCAGGCTCGTACTCGGTTCGATTGCCCTATTCGCTTGCCATTAGCACAAAAAGACGACATTTTATCACCAGGGACGCGCCTACGCCATTGATCCGCTCGACTCAAGTCTAGACCGCGCTCGGCTGCGGCTAGCAGACGACTGCCGGCGAGCGGGTTTCGCGCGAGAAATCGAGCGCAGCAGCAGACGATGACAACATGGCCGATTTCAATGGTGTCGGACGCACCTCAGGTTGTGTGCAATCCGATTGAAAAGCTGAGTAAATGTCCGATTGCGACGGCGGGGCCGGGTCGGGTTAAGAGAAATTAGTGACTGTTGCGGGGAGTTTTGCCCGATAAAGGATTTATGACGCAACAGGCACGAGCACAAACAACGAACACAAATGGAAGCTTGCATGCGAGCAAACGTAGACGCACATAGCTGTCAATACGACCGGGCTATATATAATAAAGCACTTCTCGGGTAAAGTTAAATTGAAACCACTTGTCGCATG
>JAODUP010000761.1:0-2500 GCA_025642065.1 Paralvinella palmiformis | reverse complement strand
AGAGAGAGAGAGAGAGAGAGAATGAAAAATGGTGGACTTTTTTGACCTGTGGTTGCAGTTGACATAATCATCCACTGATACCTTTACCTATAAAGCGAAGCTGATTGAAATGCAACGTCCGGCAATGGAATGCCCGAATGATGTGGGAAGCACAATGATTGTCATAACGCGCTCCATCAACAGTCACCAGAGGTCTGAATGAGAATCACAGGTGTAGTCACATTAGCTTGATATATGTGAACACAGCTGGTGGTATCTCTTTCTTGCCTTCCTTTATCATAGAGGCACCCAGCAGGTGTTTGATCGATGGGAATTGCGATTCATCATAATGCAAACGTCGAACTATCTTCAAGAGCTTACCAAAACGCTTCCGAAGCTGAACAGCCCATTTGTTTGGATCAATAGCATGGATCAGTTGCATAGCATGATCAATTGTATGGCATGGAATGGTATGGCATTACTAATACATACCAGAATTTCCAGTTCAATTAGCGTGCTTGATGTGTAGTTGCAGTGGAATTAGAACTCTGTAAATGCATAATCTGGCACGTGTCTTGTCTGGATGAGCAGCGTGCTGTATTAGATGAGAATTATGATGGCCAAAAGGTGATGGAAAGTTTTAAAAAGTCATATCTTAGTCAGTCTCATCTATGAAAAGCTTATGATCCAAATCTGTTAAACCAAGGTAATTTTTAGCAACCATTTCCCACTTAAACGTATATTATTTTACATTCCGTACAACATTGGAATCCAAATATAGCTATCAAATCGGCATACGTTCTGTGGTCGGATCTAGCAACATTTTAATGCTTCAGTAAAGTGTCCAAAGCTTGTTGAATTATTTATAAGTCCAATGGTTATTAAAGATAACGTCTAAATCTAATAATCGCTCATCCAATAATCACGATAACCTTCGACGCCCAAGCCGATATACGCGAGCAGGATTGTTCTTTTATTCTTTGATTTTTTTTCTTGTAGTTATCACGGCTATATGAGAAAATTTTAGTTAGTAGTGATATGATAACTATTTATTGATAAGAATAACTTGAGCATAAATACAAATCGCATTTGGGATTTCCCAATCTGGGTTAAGTCTGATTGGTCGGCCTGTTACTGCTCCACCAATGATGAGCTAGGATTACTGAAGACAAAACACGTCTATTGTTGAAGATCGTACGCGTTTATTATTCTCATAGTAAAATGACTTGCTTTCTGTTAAAAAACTATCGTCACATATGAATGCAATAAATATAACAGCGTCTCTTATCTGCTGTAAAAGGTTGGTCCATTTAACCGCTATTTTGACACATGCTTCTGGTAATAAAACACCCAGAGCTAAGTCCCCACTTAGATGTATTGTTTACAGTTTAAATCTTATATTTTTGCTCTGTTAGCCCACATATATTTGCCTATATGGAACTTAATAAAATGTATAGGAAGATTTAATAACAATCCTAGTCTTCTGATTCACAAATGGCACCCAGAGGAGTATATTTTTTCTTCAAATTGAAACCAGAACAGAAATGACCTCGTCATTGTTTGGTAATAAAGTATGAGTTTTGTAGATTTCATTTTGATTTCAAGGAAATGAAAGCAAAAATGGAGTCATAGCCTTCGCTCGATCTTCAATCGAAACAGACGAAAACCAGATAATATGTTAGTTAGTACATACCACATTGAAAACTATTTTAAGATGACATTGAATTGCGACCTCAATTAACAATTTCTCCTGATAAATAAAATCTGAACAACAACGTAGATTATTGCCGTTTATTGCCTGAACTATTGAGAAAAGTTGTAAGTGGTTGAATAACTATTTCATGATTGTTAATAAGATAAATAGTAGATTAAAAGCATCACAGACGCTGATATTTCATATAAATCGTAATTGTACACTGAATAAATATACTATGATCGTGGTGAGAAAGGGGTACATGCAAGGGTACATGTACATGAATTTTAGTGTTTTTGCATTGGCTAATTATTCGAAGGCGAAGTACTGAGGCGAAGGAAGAAGTTAGCGATTAAATGGAAGTAGAAAGTCTGACCAATGGAGGTAAGTGATGAAGTGAGAGAAAGTCGGATTCAGATCCGTGTTGGTGATGCAGTTGCAGTAATTATGTTTTGTAAATGCATGATCTGGCACTTATCTGGACTGACCTGAACATCTAACACTTTATGGAAACAGTATGAGAAAGTGCACTCTTGCTATAATGCGATGAATATGGTCGAAGAAGTATCCGGAGAGAGAATCTCAGATGTAGTCACATTAGATTAGGTTTTGTGAACACAGCTGGTGGTATCTCTCTCTTGGTTCTTTGTTTCTACAGCAGTGAATTAGGATTTTTGAATGTATAATAACTGGAAAATAGGGATGAAAATAAAATTGATAATGATCTTATTTTGACTAACGTCGGTTAAGTGAATCGATTTGCTGAAAGTTTTCATCGGAAACGATGAATGTGAAAGTTCAGAGAATATATTCCACAATGAGAACGAT